>JAOXNN020000004.1:4727255-4763012 GCA_028571205.2 Hydropsyche betteni
TCAAACGTCAACTTGAAACAAACGCTAGTCACTTTTTTCCATACAATGGACGCAAATGAATTCAAATATGGAAATTGCCCGTTTTTACGCGATTTTAGCTTTGTATTCCCGCCGATTTCGATTTTCAAATGTACACGGTTCGCTAGATTAAATATTTCTAAGATACATGTCCAAATTTCATAATTTTCCAAGCTTTCCCCGCGATTTCTATAAAGGACAAAGTTTAATTTCCCAAAAACGTGGGGCAGACAGACAGAGAAACTTTCGGTTTTATAATAGTATAGATAGATAATGGCAACATAATGAAAGCGTCAACGAGAGCTTCAAAGGAACCGATTAGCTAACCCTTGCCGGGCGTAAATGAAAACAGCGCGCAGTTTCAGCGGAAAGCTCTCTGCGCAGAGGTACTAACTTTGGCGAGCGAACACGACGAGATTACAACCGGTTGAAAAGTGGCTAACAAGTCGTTTACAAGTGGCGAAAGGGGCTGTTGTGAAAAGCCTTTCCTTTCACCTCCATCACGAAACAACGACGACGAATGCAAGTTCCCATTTCAGCAACATGGTCGCCGTTTCACGAGTCCGCGTGAAAAACTGTTCCGTTCTTTTGCATATTAGATCGAAATCGCAAAACGGTGCCAGTGTTATCGACGGTTACCTTTTATTTTTCCTATTTTCACATATTATATTTGCCGACTGTTACACTCCAACGGTTTTGCTGACTTGCTGACGTTGAACCATGATTGATACGAGGAGTTATTAAAAAAAGAAATATAGGGCTCGCCAATTATTTTTGCTGTGTAGTGAACAGCACGAAGGCTTAATAGAAATGTGAAAATTGCTTTAGAGATTAAAAAAAATACAATAGTAGTGTTTCATTTTCGAAAGCTTTCTCTTTAAACGCTCACACATTAAATGCGATATGTGGATTGCATCGAATGCGTTTCGGCCATAGAAAAAACTTCGTAAATGGTAATCTTGATTGCTCTTTAATAGCGAGAATTTATTTACGGTGTCGTCTTCAATTTGTCGGATCAGAAAGCCAAAGCTAGGCGTTCATTCACCTCAACGAATCAGTGTGTTTATTTATTTGCCGAAAACGCCGAACGTCTCTCTTTCTTAAACACGCGAAGGAAGATAAATTACAGGAATCAACAGCAGAGATTGCATGTCGAAACATACAAAGAGCGCCATCGACTTTTTTATCGTATTATGGCGACAAGAAAAGAACAGCAATTTAGCAGGAAAAAAGGCGTTAATGATCTTTGCAATGGTGACAAATGTTGAAACTTAAAAGAGATAGAAAAAATACGAAACTTAAAACCATTGTTTTATAATGTCTAATGACTACCTTCAATAAGTTAACTCAAATGCGGATAGAGTTTTAACAGAAAAACATTACGTCAATAAAGGTAATAAGCTTTGAAGTTAAGTCAATATTTTTTGAAGTCAATTTCATGCGCAATGAAAATTTGTCATCATTACAAACTGCATCATAATTACGGATGAATATTCATATATTACAAATATCCCATTAAAAAACAATAGAAAATGCAATGCACCTGCGTCGCATCGTTCAAAAACGTGTTCGTTATGCAAATTCGCAATAAATGCACAGTTACACGAATTGCGCTTTTTACTGCTGGGCGATATAAAATGTTACGTAAAAAAGCACAACTCACGGCACAAATGGGCATCGAGCTAAGCCTCTGGCAATGTATTCGAATGCTTTTATCGTAAAATTACACCATTAGACATTGGATCGTAAATCTTCCGCGGAAGATCTTCGATAGTGCGCACCTGACTCTGAAGGTCGATACTACCATCCGTCGTCCGTCATTCGTGATCTCCGAGTTCGGTCCTTTCTGGAAATGTCCGAAATAACGATAAAACGCCGAAAACGTTTCAAAAGGCACTCAAATATACCGTTGAGTAGTATCGACTAGAGAATTATGCAAATTGGACATAAGTTAATCATTAACGTCGTCATTTAGTCAATTATTTGAAAGTTATTTTTTATCAAATGTTGAAAATCGATTTGATGGTTTTCGAATCGAAATTCGATGGACGATTTAAATCCTATAAATAATTTATTGTTAAGTTCGAATTTTCAATTATGCACGACGGAGTAATAAAAGGTAAGGAAGCGTCCGCGAATAAAATATAAGCTTGGCGACACGTTAACACGTTTCGCGTCGTAGAAAATGCGAAATTTCAATAAACAAATTCAATGGCATTATAAAATTAATTTTGTGTATTTATAAAAAAGTTTTCGTCGACATATGATGAACAAATACCAAGTGACTGTGCGAGTTGAGGGAAACCATCTGCTTCAAAATGTGAAGTGTTTACCGTTCAAACGTAACTTCGAAAAATTTAAAGGTCAGAGAACGTTACCGGCTCATGACTGAGAAAAAAATCTAGTTTCGGTTAAAAGGTCAAAACGATAAGCAGAATAGTCAGTTGACTATCGAGAGTGGCATAGTGAGAGACAAAGATCTCTAGTGTTGTTCCACAACTTATTTATCTTCAGTCACCTGGTGAGGTATGGACATTGAAAGACACGATTCTTATGTGCTCAATACAAGTGAGATGGTCAAGAAAAAGTACTTATAAAAAAGGAAAAATCAACTATTGTATAAATAAATGATGATGATAAAAATTGGAACATCGTTCCGCTTTTGTTTGTTTTGTGCTGATCATTAGTACAAAATTATTTTCATCGCGGATTCATGTAAATAAAATAACTAAATAAAAATATTTGAATAGAAGAAGCGAAAAAATGCAATAGCAGTCAGAGTGATAAATGTGATGCTGTCATACGAAAAAAACAAGATTTTTTTACTAGAGGAAGAATCGCTACCGTCTCAAATTCGGTTTATCTGCAATTCAAATTCAGAACCAGTAGCAATAATTTTACAAACATCATTAACATAATTTTCAAACGATTTTATACATGCATGCATCACCAGTCCGTTAAACAAGAATAAGTCAAAAAGGAAAATGAAAATAAACTAAATTTAAACGACGTGTTTTTCCCAAAAGAAAACGCGAGAAAATGAACCCGCGTAACGGTATACGAAAAATTTGCCAGAGTAAAAGTTTAGCATGTCGATATGCAAATAACTCTCCGACCGAACTATGCAACACCGAGATCTTATCACGACCGCATAATTCCTGAAACATTCGAAGCATCCCGACGATACAACACAAGCGCAAAACGAGCCCCGAAACAAAACCACCCGCGACGCAGACGGATTCAAAACCCATCATAAACACAAGAATAAAAATAAATTAAACGAGCGACACCAAAGCGGGGGGATTTGCGACTTTCTTACGCGCGCATTAATCTTCGTGACACCGCGGGCTTCTTTTTAAAGTCAACCCTCCGTGGCGCCTCCTGTTTTTATTATCATCATCATCATCGTTGTTATTATAAGGGCGGTGGCGGCGGCGACGTCTCAGTTTTAATATGTATCCTTCTTCGGCGGGGATGATTTATAAGCGAGCGTCCCGCTCTGATAAAGTTGAGAGCGAACGGGGCTCTCGGCACGCGCCATTTGTTGCCCAACTTTGCGTCAACGCCGGCAATAAAGGGCGCAAAACTTGCCCTGGAAGACTGGCGGGACGTCCTGGAGACGGGTTGGGTCGGGTCGGGTCCGGGTTGGGGAATTTTTGCCACCCACGTGCCCCTCATTAATTATCCTTAGTCCGAGCGTGGCGCGCTTGATATTGCGCGCTTCGCGAAAGCTACAGTCTGGGCACGTTCGAAAAATATGTGAAAACGCTTGATCGATAAGGGACTGTGATAACGCCGTCTGAAAGCTGCGAGACTGAAAATGCAACGCGTTTATAATAGAAGCAATGAAAAAAAATAAACAAGTAAGTAAATCAAGTTTTCGTAGAATGACTTGAAAGCTTTCTGATGTCGTTTAATAATAAATAAGTTTATTCAAATAGTCTCGTTGACTTTTATTAATAATTATGTTAAATATCATTATCTATATTTATCATATAAGGAATTACGATTAATTTAATTACATTTTAATCATATTCAAGGTCCTTATATGGACCAGAGTATATGTAGGATAAAATATCTTCTGAATATTTGATGCGACACAACTATGAAGCCGTCCATTTATATGAAAACCATACATGTACACGCAATAAATAACGCAGTATGAATTTGAATGAGGCCGCCTGACAAGAGAACAGTATTCACTTTTGTTCGATATTTTCATATGTCGCATACGGCGGGCGCTCGGACTCGATAAAACACGTATTTTCGCGGTCGGAGCGTTTCTGCGAAATAATTCGAATACAGTGTGTGAGGAAGAAAAGCTTTTTTACGACCGGATTTGACGGCTTTCAAAATATTTTTTTCGACGCGTGCGTAAACACCGAACAGACGACACATTTTCGGGAGAAAATTTGCGGAAAACACGAGCCTGTAATATTCGGGGATTTTCCGAAGGCGCGTCTGTCAAAAATTGTTTAGCGAAAGCGCCTTACGGGATATGTAGTGTTCTGGCCAAGTTTCGTGTTACGAAATTTCGAAATTCGAATAAACGTCGGAGGATGTAGACACGAAAACGTTTAAAGTAAAACATGGAAACTTTACGACGTAGTAAATCAAAATGTGCACAAACATTAACAGCGTTTTTAAATAAACGTATTATACAATCTAACGGTTTTCACGGCTGATAAACATACTATCGGTTTTCCGTTAATACATGTGCGTTTATGTCAATATTATTCGTAAACATCTGATTCGAGCGAAAACGATAAATATTTATAACACATCGCACATACGAATTTATCAAATAAATTTTATGCCCGTAAAAATAATTTTGAATCATAAACAGTACGGGAATTCAATTTCAATTTTCGCCTTGTCACTTTATCGCTTAACGGGATAGATACGGCAAAAACGCTGAGCCATTAATTACGAGAGACGCTAAATAACGACCCACCGGAAAATTGAATAAAATATGAATTAAAACGAAAAATTGTCGAGATTCGTTTACGACGATTTTATACGACCGATTTCGACCCTTTTAAAAGCGGGAGTTGCAGAACGGCCGATGGCACGCATAAACTCGCCGTTTAATCGGCCATTTTACGATAGGAATTCGTATATGAAATATAATAATCGTATAACATTATCCGTCGTTAACAACAGGAATATCAGCCTTGACGGTCCGGTTTATATTGTAACGTATTTTGGATATTTGAATAATATCCGCGAGTGAAACGTTATATGAACGTGTTCCGAGGATGTATCATATCATGGCCGGGGAACGTTTTTGAGATAATCTACCACGACAGATGTTTCTTCTAGCTAGAACGGAACTCTTTATCTCGAAGGAAAGAGATGATATTCAAAACGAAGATGTATTATAATATTACTGGAATTGTAAACCTTGTCAGCTATGGTCCAGGTGCGCTGTCAATTGTGTAAGAATAACGTTGTTAATACAGTTATTAAAAGATTCATGTTTGAAATGGTATGGATATATTTTCATGGGTGGTCTTTCGGATCAATCCGACCATTTATATCAAATATTAGTAATAAATCCAGTTGAATTAACTTGTATATCAAGGCTGAGATTTATTAGTCGTGATATATAGAATTTGCAAATTCCGCAGCAGCCGCTTAACAAGACGACCATTATTAAGACAACCGTCCAATTTGTATCTGGCAAATTGAAGCCGTTTAACATTTTGAATGGCCTCTTCGAATACACCGCCGCGCATTTAACAGTCCCCACATTAGACAAAAGCCGTAAATATTATGTTTTCAGCGACGACAGTAGACGAGCGCAAAAACACATATTCTTACCACTGAAAACTAGAACAATCGCGAAAGCTTTGTGTACGATTTCGTTCAGGCTCGTAATGAAAAGCGAGCTTTTTTAATATTGAAAGCTCGCATGAATATGCGATTTGCTGCGAGAGCTTTCATACAAATTAGCGAAATCTGGTAAATATTCGCAACCGGGAGCCGCGAACTCCGGTAGTGCGGTCTCCTCTTTCGCCTCTCACACACATACAATAAACGCTACGAGCGAAAATTATGAATATTCAATTCGCGAGAGCAAACAATTTGCTTGTGTGCTTGGTATACGTGCGCGGATTTATTTACATTATTGAGTCATTCTTGGGTTACTCAAATATTTGCTGGTTGTTTTCGTCGAAAACATGTTTCTTCCGAAGGCGCGGAAAGCGCGCCGTTTTTTGTATGGACTCTATACGGCGTTGTGTGCAGCGGCGTCGCTTTAGGCCGTTTCAAAAATTCATAGCGTTTTCCCTTTGATGGGAAAATGACGTCGCCGAAAGGAAATCCCCCGAAGGCTTTTGATAGACGGGCGGACAGACAAGCGGAAACGAGTCGATAAACGTAGACGGGAAGCGCAATAATAGACTCGGTCGCCACCTACATAATTTTCGTGAACCAAAACTAATGTTTCAATCCCGACTTAGGAGTGTATTCTGGTAATGCGAGATTGACAATGAGATAACAACCGTGAGGAATTAAATTTCGGACTACAGTTGAGAGTTTAATATACGTAAAATATTATATTTCAGAAAATCTGCATGATTCAATTCGCTTGCATTAATATGTTAAAATACATGCATATTCACTATTTTCGATGAAGATAAGTATGATAAGATTACTATAGGTTTATAATTTCTTTGTGGGAGAAGGCGATTTCGATATCACTCTTTTTAGATATAAAATTGAGCGAACATAAATAGAACAATTTCGTCTCCACGAATAAAGGCAGGATACGAGGCTTTTAGCGTCCATACAAATGCAATTCGTTTCAAGAGGTTCGATTGACAAGGGAGTCGCGCTTCGCTGGCCGCATGGAAGTAACTAATGACAAGTCAATTAATGACAAAAACGTGAAATTTCTAAGTCTTCCTCCTACAAACAACATATGGTTGCACCAGTGCAAAACCTGATGTGCATCCTTCGAAATCCGATATCGAAGGAGATAAGAAAAAAAATTCAGCTGGTTAGGAACCGGCAGATGTTCTCTTTTGGTTGCCACAAAAAAATTCATCCGCGAAACACATGGCGCGTTCGACGTCTTGAAACTGTTGCTCGGTTTTCTGTAGCAGATTTTCAATTTGAGAAAACAACACGAAACGCGTTTTTATTACGTTATTCACAAACTCTGTTCATTCGTTTTCATTAAAATGTTTTGAATTTGAATAAAACAGTTTCGAGACTATCCGCTCGTTCATATCTCTCAACATTTAGATTTTTTCGACACATTCAAACTAATCAATAGATAAATAGTATGAAGTCAATTTAAATGAAGATTAATCACAACCTATTTCTCAACTTCGAAACGATAAAATAATGAAAACGCGACGTACGAGCGTCAAAAGAACATTCCCTTTGAAATAAACAGAGTTCGACGAGGATGCATTCACGGTTCCAAAAAATATGACACGTCCCGAAGACCATGGACAAATTACTTTTGAAAAATGAGAGTTGAATATTTAACAGTGCTGGATGCACAGGTATTTCTTCGCGTTCAACAAAGGTGCGTATACCGAGCACGTGTGTGCGTGCTGATAGACGGATATCAAAATTTAACAGGCCTTTTTGTTGTGAAAGAGCGAGATGGCGTACATCGGACATTATTGTGGGGGAGAGAGTGAGGTGAACGTTTATTATCAGTATACGTAACGAAAAACGGTCAACGGAAAAAAAGAAGCTAGGCTTTGTTCTGATCTGAGGTCATGGACGGCGCGTCCACGTTTTATTACGTAACTTTAGATAAAATTTAACGTTTGATAAGACGTGTTATCGTAATCGTGATGAAAAATATTTTGCGTGTTTTTTTCGCGCAGATGTAAGATTTTGCGTGCATTATATGAAGGACGCGGTAAAATCTCGCGTTTTCCTGTTGCCAACGAAAGGATTTCCGAGAAGAGAAACAGATCATTTTTCTCGGAATCGACTTCACCTTTTCGCGCATACCGCTTGTGTGAGGTCTTTGCACGTAGCGTGATATTCGAAACAATGCCCCGTGATGAAATGGCAACATAATACAAAAAAAAAACATCATTAAAACATTCAGTAATATTGTTAAGTTCAACAAATTTCATTTCATGCAGCATCCGGCAGAAAACAATACTGTCATATAACGATGTCATTTGCGACTGGAATAAAACGATTTTTTTTTCATGGAAACGAGAGAAATGCGCGAAATATTGCGATTCAATTCAATTCAATTTCACACCGAGAGCGATTAGCGACGTCGAATAAACAAACACAAAAAATCGAGGACGGTAACGGATTTCATTAAATTTTCCACTTTCGCACACCTAAAACCAACGCGATTTTCGAAAACAATAAAACATCGCATTTCGAAAATACACGTCATCCAATCATTTCCAATGAATCACACTCGAAAGCGCTAATTCGATACACTAATTTCGATAATTCGACCACAATTTCGAAATCATTATTATTATGTATAAACTAAAGGATCAGAGAAAATATATATTATTTTTTAATTTTGTACAAATAATTAAATTAATAAAAATAAATGAGAACGCCACTGATCGCGAAGGTGCGCGCAGGCCGGCAACCGTCAGCGGACACGTAATGAGCTCGCCGGCGGGGGAGAGGGACGCGGTGCGGGCGGATCGAGGGGGGGATACCGGCCAGGTAAGCATGATCCAACCGTCGTACGACGTTGCCGCACTGCAACAGCAACGTCGCAAAGCTGGCAACGCGGCTCTGGCAACGTTCGCGAGGGGAGTTTGGCTGCACTGCGCGCGCGCAACCCCGGTTTTGAAAACGTAACGGAAATCGCGCCGTCCCTTTCGCGCGTTGCATTTGTTCGGTGTGCGATTGTTTGGTTTGAAAATGTTATGAAATGATGATGACGACGGTTTCGTATGTTCGCTTTGTGTAAAATGCGGAAATGCGATAGCACGTAGTGACATGATAAGTTTCAATGGCTTCCGAGATTCGAAGGAATGTAAACAGTGCTAAAAAGCTCGGTTGTGAATAAATAAATGGTCGCGGATTATTGTCGACGCGCATTTAACACTACTAGGCAATAAGGTTTCTAAATACGCGGAAGGTTCAACGTGCAGACAAGTGTCAATACCCCGATTACAAACAAGTAAATTTCTGAATTACTTACAGCACGAATCCATTCACTTCTAATGATTCATAAACATAAAATCCACCCGACAGCATATACATCTTCATATACGAAGTTATGATCCCTAACGCGACTAGAAACTCAAAATGAAAAGTGAAAGATAAAGTGCATCACATTTTCGCAGATGGCGAAACTTCCGGCACCAGAAGACTGTCACGTGCACGCCGAAAAGATGCAGATGCATCTCGCATGC
Source organism: Hydropsyche betteni (assembly GCA_028571205.2). Lineage (NCBI taxonomy): Eukaryota > Metazoa > Arthropoda > Insecta > Trichoptera > Hydropsychidae > Hydropsyche > Hydropsyche betteni. Next base: position 4,736,645 of record JAOXNN020000004.1, read on the forward strand.
ACCGAAGGAAGTTTGCGTCGAAGAACTGGGCTAGGTCACACACCTGCTCGAGAACAGTCAATTTCGCATGCCGCCGGCACACGAACGACCCGCCGAAATTATGTGGCGCAAATACGTGTGTGTGTTCGCGAAAGAGAACGAAACTCGAACGGCTGAAAAAATGCGGCAAATTGAGCGGAAAGTGCCGCTCGCGATTCGGTCGGGTCGCATGCGCGATTTTTATCCGCTGTCACGCCGGGTGTAATTAGCGTAGTGATTTGATTCAATTGACGGTCGTGTGACACGGCTATTGAACGACGGTACGACCTCCGTGATCTTATTGTGCGAGACAATGCACGAGAGGCATTCATCGGTATGAGTAATGCGAGCGTTATCTCATTGTGATGGTATTATGTTTTGGTTATCTAATTGTTGAGCAAACATGAGACGAGATAATGGAGCACGTACGTACCGAGATCAAAATGCAGATTAAATAAAGGCACCTTATGGCAGTACGTACCTGAAACAAAATAAAAGAACATGTTAGTCATTATGAATCAAATCGAACGCAACAAGTGATTGAGGGACGACTTCCTTCGAAATTTCGCATCGTACAATGAAATTTTTCGAGCGATTCGCGCAAGCAGAAAATTTTCGAAAACTTCGACAATAACGACGAACAACTAACTGCCGTATTGTCCGGAGGAACGGACGCGAAACGTTAAGTCGGCGTTCTCGCGATTGGAAAATGGCCAAACGGCCGTACACTGTTTACGGTCGAATGCGAATTCTCAATCTCGCAAAACTGTGACACAAGGAGGAATTGTGAAATATTTGCACGGGCCAGACGAGCTATGCGGGGTGCGAGTGCGTGCTTTTCGAGGGTCTTATCTTTTCTGTTGGGGTGCGAGGGATTTCCTTGAAATCGAATCACTCACTTTCTGGTTCTGATACGAACGGAAAACCGATTTAAAGCTGCAAAACATTAGACAGACGTCTCCGTCTTCCCACACTCGGTACATAATTACTGCGAGAGCTTTCCGAGAGTGAACGGATTACGCTGGGAATGGGAAACTCACAAATGGAAGGTTGTGTTCGTCATATTTAAAGGGGAGGCTTTCTTATTTCGAAATATTTAAACAGTACAAAGGGCACACGAAGAAGTGTAATGGATTAAAATAAAACAAGAGCGACGCCGAAACGTCGAATTAATGAGACGCGGCTATCCCGAGAACGAAAATTTCGCAGAGGAAAAATTCATACATGAAAAAAGGAAATTCCCGGATAATCTTAAAGGGCACATTTTCGATGGGAAAAAATCGATCCTACGACGCGCGGGTAAACATCATTGCGGAAGCAAAAGGACACAATTGAATTTCAGACCCAATTTCATCTGACGCTTTTTCGTGCGTGTGCTTTTGTGAACACGCACTTATTTGTTCACGCGCCCTTGTTTTGACAAGATCGAGGACTTCATTAGCATTTTTCAAGAAAAATATATTTCCATTTACATTTTTTCCTTCTTTTATTTGCGTGCTATCTATAAATACAAATTCACTTTGCGCCCCGTGAATTCTGATGGGCGTTTGCCTATCTTGCGCAGCAGACACGTAATTATGTCATCTCCGATTCAATATTCGAGATAAAAAAATCAATTAAAATATATACAAAGGGAAAACAGTTGGTTCATTCGACGACGTAACAGACAGATCATGTCGCGAATAATCTACATTGACGAGAATACTGTAACGACCACACAACAATATACCCAGCGTGCATTGTGCGCCCTAATCCTTGAAATCCCTAGTACGCGACGCACTGCAGTGTGCACACGGGGGTCGGTGCAATTCCGCGGATGCATATTTTACCGAATTCGCGGTCCGATGCATCCCTCTGGTTTTCGTATCGCAGCATGACAGCTGCCCGGGCACAATGGCCATATCAAACGCGAACATGACAAATGGGCGCGACACAATGGACGCGAACGAGTGTCGCCATCCGGATCGGGAAATCCCCCGCGGATTTGGCGATCGTTTGATCCGGCTCGTTTTCGAAGCCGGATCGAGGGCGAGGTGTTGCCAATGCCGGGTCGGGGGTAGTTTGGGGGGGTTGAAGTGGTGGAGAGGAACGCCGCGACCGACGAAACGCAACTGCATACCAATTGTGGTCGATTAAAACTGAGTGTTTGCCCGAATGCGGCCGATGGTCGTTGTGGAATTTGTAGTTAATCGTGTTCGTACCGACGGGGGCATTTGAAAATGTGGTTTTATATCGAGTGGAAAAATCGTTGTTTTCTATTCGCGAAAAAAATGTTTCGGGCGAAGAGGAAGTTCGGTGCTTATAGGTCAGTGTCTATTATATATGTAATATATAAAAGCAAATTATCGCGGTACTTTAGAACTGTCTCGATTTTGTAAGCGCACGAACAGATAACGTTCATTTACAATGGTAAAATCACAACCCTTAACAAAAAAGGACGCCTGTCTAGAGTTGTTCGCATAAAGTTTTTATCAGATCGGCATAATTGTGCTTTTATTGCCAACAAGCATATCGCGAGAATTTGGGTGAACGTAAACGAACCTACAGTTTTCCCATTTTTCTTTTACATTATATATTTTTTTCTAGTTAAACAAATTGAGGATAAGAAAGGTTTTAATTGACCTTTTGTATACACCTCGGAGGTTTAAGGCCTGGCTGAATTTATTCGATTTTAAAAGCGCTTTTTGAGACAATTGGCATAATAGATCTTCAATGGAACGTACTTAGCAACTTTTAGTCCGTCGGATTGAAGAAATACGTCCGCGCGACGAGATTTATCCCGGATTAAATTAAAGCAGTTTACAAAAGCGGTTAACTTTCCTCTATGCCGAGATAATATAGTTAACGACTTTCGGGTGGCAAATTTGAGGGGGACGAGCGAAGAAGAATACGGATGAAGCCACTCAATTGAAACGGCACAAGAAGGAAAGTCGTCAAACTATCGAAGCAAATTATAATCAATCGAAAACTAGAAACGTATTAAGCCGAGCAGAACACTCCGCAGTTGGGAACACATACGTAAGCGATTACTCAATGTTTCGAAAAGTAAAGCGGTAAGCGGTGCGATTCGACACAGTGTGTAATGTAATGCCTACTTACTACCTATATAGATCGCCACGTTTGATAATGAGGTTTCATTAAGTTCGACTCGGGTTCTTTTACCGTTCTTGTCCGAGTTGGGCAACCGCTTATACGATGATAGATGGCGTCGTTTTTTCTTCTCTCGAAAATAATAAACGTCAGTGGACGAGGTGTCGAGGCGAGAGGTTAATAAAAAAATATATATATCAGAGATAACGGCAGCGGGCCACTATCAATCTTCCATTGTGATCTGGAATCGAGCCCGCGAGCAATCAGTCATTCGGCAGACAACCTCCTCCTCATCAGCGATGGATGTCCATCGTCTTCCACGAACCACTGTCGCCTGTATACGTACAATATAATAGTACTGGGGTTATTGTTAGTTGCATCACGCCCAGTCGGTCTGTGGAAAAGAGCCAGCCTCGGGGAAGCGACAAACTGAATTTATAACAATTCGATTGATGTGCTTCTCGTCGTTTTTACCACAGGAACAGACAAAAGACTCGAGTCTCGTTTCGTTTACACAAAAGAATATGTAATACGAGCGAGACAGACGTCGCAAGTCCGGTAATAAACGACTGGAAATAATGAATAAGAGCATGCCCGTATCATGACTGCGATTTAAATCGAGAGACGTTTTGCATTATCTTCGTGCTTTTTCGCAAAAGAAAAACGGCAATAAAGCTTATGTGCCAGTATATCTTTATTCAGGGAATCTGACATCCTCCACAAATGGAATGTACATGAAATTTTTCTTGATTATACAACGTTAAATGGACGAAGAAAAGACTTCTCTTCAATATATAAAAAAATAATATAATAAAAAAATTAACAATTGATGTTTACGAATGGTGCGAACAGCGTTCAAACCATATTTATTTATTTATATAGTTTAATGAATGATATCTCTGAAGCAAAACCATAAGAAGAGGCATACATATTTTAGGAAAGCCTTCCGATTGTGTAAGGAGCTTTGGCACCAGGCGCGGGAGTGGAGCCCGCAGGCTACATAGGTGCACGTACTGGGTAAGTATTATGTATGCTTAGCGGGTCAGGTTTTTTTTTATATTCACAAATGGGATAGCGTCTAAACGAGCCAGTGGTGTACGTACTACATACGTCTCTTGACTAGAGGAAAAACCTTGAATACTAAATAGTCAGAGCGAAGCATTGTTTTATGCCTCGACGGCCTGACGAGAATAGGCAAACTGCTACTCCACGCGCATGATAACTAATATGCTAATCTCACATTCGGTTGAACCAGTTCCCCGAATACGATACGAGAGTAAAAAAAGGTTGACCCCATGATAAGGCGAGACAAAGCGAGATAGACACGGAGCGGGAATGAAACGGAGGTTTCGTTTGCGATTGAATAAGATAATCCCGGGCGTCGTTTGAAACAATAGGCACAGCAAAGCGACTGTCGGAGACACGTCAAAGACGATAGGGAAAGAGCTTAATGCACGCGGACAAAATGGGACAAAAGGCTCATGCAGGCTTAACAATTTAATGGAGTCTTTGAAGCGGATCTCAATTTACAAGTTTTTCGCGTGCGACAATCGCGCGAACGGAATCCTCGCTAGGCTCGATGCCATTATACGATAAGGACGGGATTAAAGAAAGAAATCCCAATGAAATCGTATGCGTGCACGGTTCATTAACGCGCGAAAGTACTGACGATTTTGATGATAGTATACAAGTGAGTTGTTTCATTAGTTGGCTTAGGAGAATAGCAGATGTTCATAATTGGCGGTTGTGAAAACTGGTTTCTGAACGACAATTATGAACTGACAGATCTGCACAAACACGCATACGGGGATAGTGTTATTTTGAAAACTTTAATTTAATACGACAGACAACGAAGAGCGCATCGTCTTTCGTGTAGACTTCCTGGAACGTCACCGTATGTTTATGACTAAAAAAATATTCTTCTTGAATCATGCACATTATATTATACATACATATATTACAACAAGTGAATAGCATTAATTTTCACAAGACGTAGCACGTTCATGCGGGTGGGGAGTGGTACGTTCACACGCGGTGCATCCAACAAAGACGGACAACCGAGCAGGGGTTACGAACAAGACACCAATGAGGACGAAGTCTGGCATCCTCAGTGGGAAAAACGGCGAAGTTGATTCAACTTTGCCAACAAAGTATAACAATGGATTGTAAAAATGGTGAATCTTCTTTGTGGAATCGTTCAAACTGATTCGAGGATTGGTAAAGCGAGTTGTCGCGTGCTTCGGAGGACCGTAAATTCACGGACCCCTGCGGTCAATAACGGGTTCAACTTCTATTTGCGGAAAATAAACATTTCCGCGACCCATTTTTCGAGCCAAGAAGGAGTTATCTGGGCATATTAATCTACTAAACGCATTCGATAACAAAAAACCAACCAAACATTCGACGCTTTGTTACGAGAGCGATTTCTGAACGTAGCAATTTGTGCACTTTGCACAAATACGTAAATATGTTTTCAAAGTAAAGCTTAATATATTTATACGTGGCACGAACGTGAAATATAATAATCGATACGCCATCGGAAGTGCTTTTTAGTTAATGTGAGAGCGCGGTAAATTTGATATCGAGTAGAAAAGGTTAACCAGGTTACCCATTGCGACCGCAATGTTCATTTTTCATTTACGAAAACAAAAAAATCAAAGAAACGTATCTCGTTACTGTTATGATATATGTGAGAAAAAGCGCGCATATTTAATGAAAAAAAAGTTCTATTGTTAATACGGCAAAATTTCGTGCGTGAATAGAAAAAGAAACGTGAACGAGACTTACATAACCCGGAAGGAAGGAAATTATCGTGAAACAAATCAAATTTGAATGCGATCCGTATTCCGGCGGTAATATTCTCGGTTGCAAAAAAAGCGAAAAACGAAAAAGGAGCTGGAAAAAACCGCGAGTTTCCATCGCCGAGGAAAACTTTTTATAGTTGAGCACACGGGAGGACTACGTGAAATGTTTAGGAATTCGAAACGCCACTGACGCCAAAGCACTTCTTCGCTGAAATGTTGGCAGAATTCAATCGGTTCTAGAGTTTTGGCTTACAAAACACGACGCGGCGCGTCCTGCACGGAATAAAATTCCAATACAGCGACTCGGTCATAATGCCGTACGCCGCCATACATACAAGATAACCGAACGGAACGTATCGTTATTACACCGTCGTATTATCGGTGAAAGTTTGTCAGAGTAACGACAATGCAGGCGGCACATATAATCCTAGTGCAGCGAACGTGCAGTGCTAAGCCGGTAAATTTCACCTATTCCATAAACAATATACACAATTTGGTTTAATTCAATCGAAAAAACAGATAAAATTAACTGCTCAGATTCCTTTCATCATGTCGCCATAAATTGAACTCATTAACGCCTATTAGCAACTTGCACTCGACACGACATGTAAACTAATTAACCGACGAAATTTACGTACCCGCCCGGTCTACGAGGAGCGTTTAACCGTGTCGATAATCCGTACACGATGAAGCCACAAAATTTAGAGTTTTATCTATGCGTTTGTATCGATCCCATCCGAACAGGTCACGATGCGGACAAACAGCCGTCCATATGTGTGGCTGTGTGTTTCTCTATACGCGCATGTAAAGTGGATGTAGTCCCCGAGGTTAAATAAAAGAAAAATTGTAACAGAAAAGGGCCGTCATTATTAACACCTACCGATGGGGGCCCGAAACGACCCCGGGACCCCTGAACAAAGGAAAACTGGTCGGGCAAGGTAAGCCGAGCAGAAACAACGCACGCCTATCACAATCAAAGAGAAGTTAATGGAGTTTTTTTTCTTTAGGTTTTACCCTTAAATATAAATCGTTACCTCAAACCGTGAAAGGTGTAAACGTCGAATGAGATGTATCGAACGAAATTGAAAGCGGAAATTTTTTTTTAATGCAAGAGTGATTTTTGTTGTGTAGTGGTATAGTTAATTGAAATATGACTTTCATTATAATTCACTTCGATGGAAATCTTAGAATACGAATCGCCATTGATACGGTGTATAATAAAATCATATTACAAAAAAATAATAAAGCGAAACATATCTGATAATGAGTTAAATTTCCAAGAAGTAAAACAAATTGATTCGATTAAACATTTTTTGTAGAGATAATATTCTAATGCATGCTATAAAAATAAATAAAAAAACACGTTAAACGCGAACTCCTGAAACTAAACGTTTACCCCATTTTCTGAATGTCTTATTTCCACGAAAAGGGTCCGAAGCGAATACAAACTACCGCGTTGAACAAAAAAAAAAATAAAAGAGACGGCCGTCTCGCGAAACAATCATATTAAATCTTGAACCCGCGCTAATTCCGTTACGGCGAGGGGCATTCGAAAAAGCTTTCGATTCACCTGCTCCCAGCCCTCGGACAAAAAGCTCGAGGACTTCTGACGGAAGGAGGGTGATGACCAGTGGAGCAGAACCGCTCCACAAAGCAACAACGGTTATAATGCGAGCAAGAAATAATACAGAACCTGCGGCCGCGTATCCGTCAAGGTGTGCTTCGTCGAGAATACCGAGAACCGTACAACGAACACATTTCGAGACAATGGCGTAAAGGTGAAACTGTGACATCACGTCTCGACCCGATTTCCCGGAATCGAGACAAAACCGGGCGAGATAACACGACCTGCCCCGGCTATTACAGAGACGTGCTGAAACGGTTTGATGAATCAATCCGTTCGCGGGTTCGGGGCGAACATTTTCCGGGACGTATGAAATTGAGTTATTTTGAGAAGCGCGTATTTTGTACCGCATGAAAAAACTATTAACCCCATGTGTTTTGAATTCCGCCAGGGACCGCTGAGGATACAACCAATTCTGGCGAGCGTCTGGTGTAAAGCGGCCGCCGTTGAAAGTATGCTCTTCTGTAATAAATATGTTCGGAAACAAAGCAAATCGGTCGTCGTAATTCGGATATCTATATTATAATAATTAATTGCGGGCACATGTCACGCGTCTGTATATGGTGGATGTGGGCGAGACGTAACGAAAACCACCGTTTCGAAACGCGCGATCGCTTATAAATCACTATATTTTGCAACGGTCCGAAAAACGAAATTTAGTATAATTTTATGTACGAAAAAAAAAACTGGACGTGTCACTTATTAAGCAGGTGTTGCTATTGTGACAAAACTGATTACGAGCTCCGATATTTTTATACGTTTACCGTAATTGGTTTTAACATTTATGTGCTGGGTATGATCACGATAAATCAATATTAAAATAGCGCTAATATTCTATTCTAGGACACATCGCGGTGTAATGGGATCCAAACGAGTTTCGCGAACGAGACTCATAAATATCAGATCAAACATTTCGTGATTTATCAAATGTCGAAATTAAAATATCCCGAACAAACCATACGCGTTTCAACGAACAAATGTTCAAATATTCATATATCAAATTACAATATCGCGAACGGGTGACACACATTTGGCAATGTAGGATTTTGAATTTTCCAATAATTCTATTCAAGTATACGCAATATAGTATAGTATTATTTAAGTGTAAAAAATATTGAAGCGAAGCAGAGCACCTTAACAGCACGGACCGTTTACAGAGCTCTTTTAATTTAAGTGGAAACACACCGGGGCTCTAGAGCTTTTATACATTTTACGGGTAGAAGAAAAAACTTCTTTGCTGTTGGATATTACCCTTTTGGTTTATTTTTATATATTGGGGTTAAGACTGAAGAGTCGTTCTTGCCATGCAATCCCTAGGATTTTCTTGCCTGTTCCAGAATCGAGAGGCAATCTAACTTTGTGGTCGACACAACTATCATTACAAAAGCATAAACACGAAAGCTAAATTGGGTTAATCTCTGATGCACTCTGCAGGAGAATAAAAATCTAACACTGAATTCGATAAGAACGTGCCTTTCCCTTCAACACAAGCTTAAAAAAAAGGTCAGCTTTCTATTGTCTTATTCGACACGGAATCAATTTCCTAGCAAGCTTTTACGATCTCGATACTTTGGCTTTAGCAACATTATTGATAATGGCCTCGGCTATTAATCGAGCGACGTAATCGAACGTTACCAGAAAACACGAAGTGACCGTGCACGACCGATAATAGTAAAACCGAATCCAGTCTTACAACTTTGCAAATCCACATTTCAAATGTCAGCGTGCGCATACACGTTTTCAGAGCACAATATACACAATTGAGCAACGAGTCTGGTAAAATCGGGCGTAAAAACCAATGCGTTCTCGATTCCCATAGCGACAATTAATCAAACGAGATTAATAGATCCATTAATAAATCGGGGGAAAAGAGCCATCTCTTTTTTCCACCCGGACTTGTTTTGGGCAAAGTCTTTTGCATCGAACGAGACCACTTCCTTTGATACGCTCGAAAGAACTCCTTTCCAACGTGGACGGGGGTGAAAAGAATCTAATGAAAAAAATGGAACGAATAATTGAATTGGAATCGTGAAAGCTTTGATTTAATGGTCCACTTCGTTATTATATTATTATTCGGTGCCCTGATTTTATATTATATTTCATACAAAATATTCAAATAATTTTTCGTTTGGTAACCCTCGGTCTATCGCACTCATGATCTACGTTTGCGGCTCGCTTCGGTCGATTGTTACTCGGCACCATTGTTAAGACTTCGATAACGTTGAACTATAATTGGTATCGGTCAGTAAAGATACGTCAGAAGAGAGCCCTCCCTCTTTTCTGGACGAACAATCATTTCCAATCATCGCCAGGTATGAAGTATCCATCCCCGTCCAGCCTGTTATTAGCGGGATAAAGGCAGCATTGCTGCCTACCAAATTACAAGAAGAGGCCTCACAACAAATAATACAAAAATGAAACATACACGCATACATACACGCAAAGAGTTATTGTAATCGTATAACGACCGGGTACACGAAAAGGTGTTTTTAATTGAAAGAACCACGGGTGGAATATTCAGGTCCGGGCTGTTTATAATAAATTATTGAGTAACGACTCGCCATGAATAAATCAACGAAATAGGATTAAGCCTCACGATTTCCTTCCTAATTTTAGCTAATCAACAAATAAATTTACTAACCATATTTATATTAGGTATTGTATAATAATGCTAGAGCTAGCTAGAATAACAGTTCGAAACGAACGAAACTACCAGCGTGTACATTTTAGGGATCGATGATACGGGCTCGATGATTAAGAGGAGACCCGGCTTAATCAGATCGCAAATAAATGATACGCACGTGCCTTTTGCTGAACACAAAAGGAACCCACTAAGTTCAACAACAAGATTTAATAATGTATGAGCAGGACATAATCTGCCCGGAGTCCTTTGTCAATGAAACTTCGACTAAAGAAATCTAGCCTATTCCTGCTTCCTCTTGTCTATTAATTATTCTTATCTTACCAGAGTATTCGTAGAATATCAGGTCGTGTTCCATTTTTTTCGATAATTAATTATTCACATTTAATTAGAGATCAAGAATAGCGCCAACCGAAATAACATTCATATCAATAGCTTCCCGAATTCTCACGAGCTATTGCAACATCGGCAGTGCGTCACAAAAAAGTTATTTACCAAAAAAACACTTGTATAGGACGCGAGGCGAGAGTGATTCAATGCAAATAAATTCGAAATAACATTAACAAAACACCTTGAAACGTATGACTAACTTGAGAAGAGAACGACATTTACGAGAACAATGAGCGGATCCGTCGAAACTTTTCAAACTAGATTTTTCTCCCTAAAGTCATTTCCGTTCGTGGAACTACTGACGGCTGCGAAGGAGAAAATTAATACGCGAGGTTCGACCGCTTTGGACCATGATAATAAATCCACGGCGCGTGTTGTTCTTCCACTTCTTGGCATTTTCGGAGCAGAGGTGAGTCCCGCAGCTACCGCAAACCGACCGTGAGCGGTGTGCGTTCGCCAAACCGTTGGCAGTTAGTTAGTTAACCCTTGATTAAATTTCCAATGAAAATCAACTACAAATTGAAGGATAACCGAAGCGCAAAACCGATCCGACCATACACGCGGATGCGTCGGGTGAAGGAAATCTAATGAAGCGTGCACGCGATAGACACATTCGAGTGGCGAAATTCGATTAGAACACGCATTATAATATAATATATCGCACATTGTGAATATTTTACGTATATAATGAAGAGGCACGTTCAAAATAATCCGGCGATTTTGTAATGAATTTTCGATTTTTATTACGTAAGACGGTCCCGCTTCTCATTCCGGGTCGAGGAACGTAATCAATTATAATAATAGGTAATTGAATTGTTACGACAAAAATTAATTCGCAGACGAACAGAAAGGAAAATACGAATTGTAAGAAAGTTGCGAATCAAATAAATATTTCTCGATCACAAAAACCATTATTCATAATTATTCTGTCGTGAATTTAACGACTTTTCAATTTTAATTTATAACATTATAAACCTGACTCGCAAAATTTATAGCATAAAGTCAAACAAAATAATGCTCTCATAAGAATTTTCGAATTAATTATCAATTTTTACAAATACTCATCAACAATTAGTTTTTCACTACTATTCCATCAAATAACGAAAATTAACCGATCAGAACCCATTCAAATCGACTCGAAGCAAACTTACCACCATTCAAGATCTGAAACACCGAACTGGCCAACCATAAGAACGCCGTGATCCAATAACTTAACACCGCACCCCAAGACAGGTCGACATAAAGTGCACGGCCACGGATATCAATACGGGAGTTTACGACACGCGAGACTGCAACCCCGGAGATAAACCGCATCCCTTTGCACCAGGATGCGGAGGAGGGCGAATTTATTAGCCAGGGGTCGTCGGTGGCTTCGTTGATATCAATTCAATATGTAAACGGCCCGAAAGAAACCTGGTCGGCCATGCGCGAGGAATGCCATGACGTTATTGTTGCAATTGTTACCGCAATGGCCGCTCGTGTGGAAACAAAATGCAAGATCGTGTCATTCGTTCGATGTACGGAAATCCATTGATTGCTGCTCGATTCGAGCACAATGACGATCTGTGGGATGCATTGAAACATGCGAAATGTGCGCGTCATTGTGGTTGTTTCGATTGCAAAATGATCACAGTGGAAAATGATTACCGATGTAAAAATTCCGCATGAAAATTCAAAGGCTGGTAATTAAATATAAAAAAACGTGATATGGAATGCGCACATTGAGCGCACAGGATGATAATGAAATATAGATCGACTGACCAGTCAGCGGATAATAAAACGCTAGAATAGATAATCAACGTTGGAATATATAATTACGATCAATCTAGTCGCAGCGGTAAAGTCGTTTACGATAACCGGATGACCCAAAAAACTCGAAGGAAATCCGACCGAATTCGAAACGGATAAAAATCAAGAATCAAATAATATGAAGGCGAAAAAAAAACCGCACTGCAAGAGAAAGCGTTTTTTTCGGCGAATGTCAAGTTTACCGTGGGCAAAACGATTATTACCGCGAAGATGATGATGATGATGACTGCGTATAAGATGGTTGTCGTAATAGCGTTTTAATTTTGTATATCATTCAAGACTCGTGCGCGGCGAAAATCCGTCGGCCATGAAACGACAATTTAGAAAATTTGACGACAATGCGAAAAATAATATTGTGAAAATTAATAACGTCGTCATAGTTACTTTTACAGAGAGATCACACCCGATATTTTATTCAAAGATAAAGACATTATAAGTCAGTTAAACTTGAGTGCGATAATAATGGTATTCTTTTCCGTCGTATTATGCCTGCTTAATGGGTTTATTAAATTTGAAGATATATAAATTCGAGACTTTTTTATTTGAAAAAGTTTGCAGATTTGTGTGCGAAAAGTTTCCACAAATTTACGGAATATAATAAATTACAATTAACGTTAATGTTTTCATTATTAGATCATCAGCGTTCATTACGCGTGATAATGTGAATTTTTCCGAAGTAGCTGTGTTAACTTTGAGATACGATCTCAATTAGCGGACTTCGAAAGCAAGTTTATAAAGCGTCATTGCCAAAAAACAGATGTTAAAAAAGTGTTTTTTCGGTAAACGCATTTTCACACACCCTAAGTATATAAACCGATACCGAATTAACGAAAACAAGAAATCTATAGAAAACGATTAACGAAGCGCGAGAAAAACGCTTGCGATGTTTATCTTCTAAAAATAATATACAACTTTGTACGTATGCTATTTTTCATTCCATAATCAACAAATTGACGTATCAATAAATATATTTTTGCACAAAAAAAAAAGATAGACCACAGCAATAGAAAATTCGGTCATAAAACAAATAAACACACTTCACACGACGACATAATACGACATCGTGCGTCACCTAACGTCGTTTTGAAGATTATCGCGATATAATCGTAAAAGATATAGCCTCCCGAACATGGCCGGATAGACGGGGAACACGTCCGACGTATAGGCCCTTTTCAGGGCGAACCGTATCCCGCACACGTATAATGCGATTCTATGAGAGAGAGATCGTAAAGAAAAGTGGTGAAAGGCACTCGGAGATGACTTACGATACGTGGCCGACATAACAATTTGCACCTAAACGGCCAGGTATACTCGCGTCCCGGGAAATCCCGGCACGCTTCCGTTGTCCCGTAATGAAAGACCCCGCGGAGACACCCGAGACGATTTTCGCACATGTACGGCAATAATGCTTTTCCGCTTTTCGTAGACGATTGACTTTGACGTTGACGATGATGACGCGGAGGCAAACAACGTCAGTCGGAATTCGGGAATTGGCGACGTCTAAAAGTTCGCCGTTTGCTTATAAACGCGCGTTGTGTGTTCTGCGACGTCGACCCAAATTGTATCCGGGATATGAAGACGTTTCGGTAACCAACACCGTGTTATTTACAAGCGCACACGTTATAATTGCGCCGCAGTGTATTTGTGCGAATGTCGAAGAAAATTGTTTTGTCGTTGTATTATATTCGTGTATAAAATATTGTGAAATCTGTGAATTTTCCTAATGTTGATATACAGCTTTGTGCGCGAAGCAGTCAATTTCCGATAAAGCACTGCTCTAGGGTCGGCGGATTTTTTTCCTAACCCGAATTTCGTGGCCGGAAAATATTCGAATGGTCGAATTTGAATTTGGCAACGAAATTTGAATGGAGTGAAACTATACAAAGGGGCATAAAATCGTCAAAGGCGAAATGAAATAATATCGATTCGGAAATTTTAGATTTCATTGCAGACGAGATGGAACATGTCGATTCGCGTTTATCTCGGAAAAAGGCACTACGACGAATTTTTTCCATGATAAAAAAGCGAACTATTTTACTACATATTTTCATTCATTTTTTTCAATCGGCTGGTCCGTGTGGCGCTAATGAGACGTTTGAATGCTTTTCTTCTTCTCATCGACAGGGACAAAAGAGGCAGTCGGGATTAAATCTTAAGGAAAACAAATTGCAGAAACATTAAGATTGATCGACGTTGCTCGGCCCATGAATGCTCTGGAAACGAAACCTTAACGAAATCTGTAAATAATTAATATTCCTATACACTTAGAAAACGCACACGGGCGATAATTAGTTTTATAAGCAAGATAAAAATAATTGTGAAAATAAGAATGAAAACTTTTCACAATCTATTATAGAAATTTATACAGCATACGTGATTTTTAAAACGATAAATTAAATCTGGATACAGTAGAAAAATATATGTAGATATAAAAATATTTTCCGTTGAAAAATAAATCAAATTTAACACGCTGAATGAAATTGATAACATTTCGCTAAGCACGTGTTTGGATTAGACGAGCGAGTGATTGATGATGACGGTTATTCGTTATGTAAATAAGCAGTATTCATAAGAGTCGCACCTCTCGTCAAAACATATAATTGTATTTTTTCCAATATAAATATTGGTTTATTGTATGTAAAACATTCCAAATTGAAAATTGAACCTTCGCTTTATACGTATGATATACATACGCGATGTTTACCCGCCGCTGTATTGTATTGTAAAGGGAGACATTCCGACAGAATTTATACGTTGTAACTGAAAGCGTATAGGCATTATTTCGCTGGAAAACGGTAAATTTTTGGCCATCCCCGGATATAGGGATATGCTAAACGGGCGGAAGCTATTTTGTATAAGCGGCGGTAGTCCTCTCCTTTTCGCAATATTCAAATTGCTCGGGGTCCTTTGCGAAAAAATGCATGCTCCGCTGCTTGCCAAAGCGCGGGTTACGGAAAGGGTTCGCACACTTTATAATACGCATTATGCACGACTTTACGTATGGGAAAATTCGCCACATGACGACCGTTCGGCCCTTTGTCAGCGGCCCCCATAAAACGTATAGCACGAGGATTCCGGACATCGCCACAATGGGATTAATTGAAAAATGATGAGAGAGACCGCACCGTCTCACCCCGGGGGAAGAAGATCCACTCCTTGGTTCGTGGCTAGAGGATCGGACAATGCGAATCGAGTTCGTGACTCGAAGGCACGAGTTCACCATTACCGATGTGTCTCGGTTTTATTTTCATTTGATGCAGCTCGGTTTTTATGCGTCATTGTTTCGCAGAAGCGAACGCAAAAAATCACGGCAGCGATCGAATACATGAGAAGTTTTCCACAAGAAATCGCGTCCAATCAAAAAGGCAGTCGTATGTTTTCTATTCAATTATGAAACGTACGGTGAAACACGCGTAATTTATGCAACGGTTATGTGTGAAACGAACGGAAAATCTGCCAGAGTATACGAAGCAAACGTCACGTGTGAAAATTTTCATTATTTTCTTTTTAATATCCGTGTGAACGAGCATGCAATCGACTATAATAGAACAACAGTAGACGGTGTCATAATTTGTACAGACAGAAATATACCAATTAAACCGCCCACAAAAAATGTCAAGTTGACAAATTAATACAAAACCAAGGTGGCTAAGAAAAATATCACGATTTGCGGTGCACAGATAGATGTGGGGGGGGGGAAGCGAAACTGTTTAATTACCCACGAACAAAGGCTGGTCTCATTATGCAAAAGCAGAGGTAAGAGAGAACTTGCAACCCAAACTCGTGCCCTGTTTTAAAGTAGACACCTGGAAACTGCAGAGTATAGAACTCAAACAGTACATTAAAATTTCATTGGTATACTGAAACTGCAACTACGGAAGTTCAACAATATCGAATCCCTCGATATAACGTAACAAACATCAACGTTTCCCAAAACGACCGACGGATTCCCATTACTCTGCCCTCTGGTTGAATTTATCAGTTATTAAGTTTATAAAGGAAACATTCCCGATAAGACACAGGTACGAGGATGCGGAGACACGTGATGTCTCTTGCCGAATATCTTCACGTTTCAGAATACTACGACGAAGAAAACAAGAAACACCCTGAATACTCAATGAAGCCTGTGAGATTCGAACGAAAAACAACGACGCCCAGAGAAAGGGATTGCCGAATGACATTCGATCGTTCGATTTCGTCGTGTTTTTCAGACACGCCAATCGATAAGGTCGACCTGAATACGAAGGTATTGTCAAAAGCAGAATTTGTAGTTACGAATCAAAATGGTATGGAAACATTAATCAAGTCGGTGACGCGAGATCGAACGTCTATTCAGTTCGCAAGAGGAAAATCGGCTCGGCTTCAATATGCGGTACTAAACGTTGGCGAGTGGGTGGATATAGCAGGGGCACCTCTTTCAAGATTTTGTTCCAGTTCTTGGCACGGTGAAAGACCTTTGTGTGCTTCGTCGGGCCCTTTTTGCACATTGCAGAGGCGGAGGACTCGGCGCCGGCTTTTGCAGCAGTGTTGCTTGTACATAGTCGGTCGGGACTTGTGCAAAAGGTGCATGCACTCGCAAGAGTGTGTGCGGATTCGGGATATTTTTAGCAATGATATGTATAAACATCCTGCGAAGATATTTTCGAAGGACATCAGTCATTCCGGAGAAAAAGGGCCGTTTGTTTGCGCGTGCGTGTACAATGCCCCGGCATACGTGAACTTTCGGTACGCGAAGCGTGAAAATCTCGTATAATTTTTTGAGCGAGTTTATCTGTCTTTTTTATCATTCCCACGTATGAAGTTCGTCGTCCCTTCAACGACGTTAACTTTATATCTTTATTATTTATCTCTCGGATATGAGTACACCTTCGCACATTACATTATTATTCTCTCGAGCAGAAATTTAATCTACGGAACGGAAAATGGTATTTGGAAAAATATATGAAACATCTCGCGAAAAATTAATGCAAATCTAGCGCCGTGGAATCTTAAATTATTTTTGGATAATTTTATAAATACCAAATAACTTTGAAGAAAACGAGAATGAACTCAAGTAACACGTGCTGCCAATTGCATTAGCATATGCATGTGCATATGTGGAACAGTTGTAATGTCTGTAGCATTAGTATATATAGCATCTTCCGGTCTAAAATTTATTTTCACTAAATCGACAAAATGTGTACAAAATGATCTGTGTTCGTTTATAGTAATTTTCAATTCCAATTAACCGCCTTTTCAAATCAGATCAATTGAGTTTCGTCACAGTGAAACTACAGCAATTTGCATGAAAACTGTACATACAAAATTGTTACACATATATAGGAAAAATCATCAAAATCTACACCGTTTTGGATAATAATTCATTCAATTACATACATGCGCAACTGAATGAATAACGACTTCGACGGCAAAAGTACAAAATTATCCAATGATTTATTTATACATCAAGCGAATTCATTTCCGAACCTTTCTACCGCATACGGACGCGGATTTTTCTAATCGAATCACACTCCGACGCTCGTTTAACTTACTTTTTTTCACTACATCAGTGAAAGCTAGACGAAATTTCTAACGATAAAAAAACAGAGCGCTTACTTTAGAAATCATGAGATTATTGTTTTTTTTCTTTCAATATAATGTGACATAGATGGACAACAATCACATGTGTTTGAATGAGCATGTTTTGAACGGCAATTTTTTTCTCAAACTTTTTCGATTCAATTTGTGTTGTGAAATCCGAATTTACATATTATATACAAATTTACAATGTACACACGTAAAAATGAATATTAAATCATATTGATGACGGTAAATTTTATTAGAAAGACTATACAAACAAAACGTCGAATTCCCAAAATCGTTTATTGGATTTGTGAAAACGTATCAAATTTAATTACAGCATTGACTCAAAAACCCCAGCAATCCCCAAAACTCAAACCCACACCCAATTACAAAAAACACGAAAGGCGCCAATTGCGACACGACCGCGGCGCGCAATATTTACACACTACTTTCGGCGATCCGATCCGTCAAAGCGCAATTTCCGAAATCGGCCCACGAAAACCGCCGATTCCCCGTCGAAAAACACACGGCCGCCACACACGATATTTACACGGCGGATTTGCACATACACACACATGTCGGCCAGTCCGTTGGGTCGCCGACGTTAGCCGTTGGCCGTTGCGGCAACGGCGCCGGGGTCAACGGCAACGAAAACGGCGCAAGACGATGGTATTGAAACAGGCTTTGCGGCCGAAGCGGTGGCCAACCTTTTGGCCGCGAGAGAGTGTTGCGATTGTCGGTTGGTGTGTCGATGTGCAGGTGTTGGGTGCGCACCTTCTGGTCGTCGGAGCGTTGCACCCTCCCGAGATGCATATGTCGATGTTGTAATGGGTTGTCGAATTGATTTTTTTTTCACGAAGAAACTTTGCGAAGAGTCGGTTGAATATGAACGTGAAAAAGATTTATACGAAATATTAATTAAGCTGATTTTAATTAATTTTCTTTTCAATCTTTACATATAAAAACGTCGTTGAATTTTCTCGGAGAAGTAAGTTTTCAAAAAAGATGAATATAATTTTAGAGTTTAAATTTAATATTCTTTACCGGTTAAAGGCGAGCGAAATTATATTAAAATAATTATCGAAAAGTTTCATGTTGAACTATAAATGACATTAAAACCAGTCATTTCAAAATATGACTAAAAACCGCGAATATAATGTTATCAGAATTGAATAAATATTTATCATTACAAACGCGAAAAAAATGTGAAATTTTTTATTATTTATTCTGACTAAAATTATACAGGGAAAAACCGCAATTTGCGGTGAGTTTCGATTTAACATGTCACGAAATTTAGGATCTGTAAAAAAATATAATTTGAGTATATTATATTTGATTGACTGTTTATAATATTTAATCCGAAAATTTGCTCGAAATATAGAAATTGTTCCTTGCTAAATATATAAAAAGAAAGTCAAAAACTTCCGTGGGATTGACACCCGTCATGTTATTCATAAAATCAACGTCAAATAACTCAAAAGTTAATAATCAAGAGTAAACATTTTGAGTATCGAGTTTATTTCCGACACGTCTCATGAGTTATTATCGGCATTTAACGCAAAATAACGATCGATCGTTCATTTGCGCCATTACGCCAACATTTTTTGAAAATCATCGACGTTTAATCCTTTAGTTGTAAAAAAAAATGAAAGGTATATTCGAGAGGGTGCAAAACAAACTAAGCATTGTGATCATGAGAATGAAATAGCGAAAAAATCGAGGGGCAGATATTAAAAGGGAGCAATGAAAAGAGCCTTCGTACTCGTTCGACGTTCGATGATAAACGACCCGACGCGAATAAAGACGGCGTTAAATGATATTTGAATAAATCTCATACAGCCGGATCGATTAAAACGTTACACGCCAATATGAAACACGAACAATGAAACACGTTTACCTGGACAGAGCCGCGTTAAACTCGAGCAATCGTCGAATTAGACAAAAGTCAACGTACCTGAAACAAAACAAAAAGCATACCGTTAATATTATGTGTGTGTATAATACAATGGTGTAATGATGATGACGACAACAAAAAGACTCGCGTCGTCAAATCGACATTGTATCCATGACATACTCGAATTACGCGTTCGAAACCCCCGGTTAAGAAACAGTGGGTAAAAACGGCCCATTCCTTAGGAGGCACGGGCGCGAGCGAATTCCGCTTCCCATCCGATGACGTTTGATGATGATGATGATGATGATAGTAATGATGATGGCCGCGACGATAATGATAGTGCTACGTGTGAATTCGTGCGCTAATAAGATTGATGCGAGAGACGTCGAATTCGTAATAGTTCCGCGATAGAAATCGGTAACAAAAGATACAGTTGTGTCATCAGTAGTCATTGGGCGCCGAACGCGTGAAACCTTCGGCGGCCCCATAACCTTTCGCGAACACGAGAAAGCGTAGGATTCGCAATTTTCATTCAGATTATAATACATTACGACGAATCGTTAGTGCGTCACGTGGGCGTTCAGATAATAATCAAAAGCGAAATGTAACAAATGCGCGTCATATATATTTTCCAGTGCAAGAAAAGCGCCCGACGGAAGAAGAAATTGCGCCGGCCGAATCAATCACTCGGACACCTTTTCATTATAAAATTACGTCGCATATCAAGGTTAACTAGGATACTTTTTTATGTAATGATTCGACCTGTCTGGTCTAGAGGCCGGCGATTTCCGTAATTGAATATTACGCGTGTGCGCACGGACAATTGAGTTTTTGCCGGAATAACCGATTTCGAAACGATCGAGTTAACGTGTAATTTAGCCTGTTAGCGATTATGATCGACGATGTTTGCTTTAGATTTGGATCGCTCGAATCGTTTTTTGGATGAATGAGTTATAAATTGGAAATGATGTAAAAGGCGTCCGAGTGTGGCGCATGTTTAATATTATAAACAGAGCGATCATTATGCACGTAACTTTCGAACGAAATCGAAACGTTTAACAATGGAAAGTTGTAATTTAATCAATAGCCAGAAAGATAATGAGTCGAGACCGACGAAGAAAATTCGTTTTGCAAATGTAAAAACAATTCGGCTCGTTTCAATTAAGTACATTTTATTGATATTAATCGATAAAAATAGAATGATATTTCTTTGATTTAAAAATAAAGATAACTTTCATAATGAAAAATTCGAACGCATTTAACGATCGCGTAAAATTTCAAAACAATACAATGCGATTTTATGTTTCACAAATTGATTTTGACAATTATCGCCGCATTCAAACACAGAAAGCATAAGAACGCGTCTAATGGACGTCAGCAAAGCAGTTCGATAAGTGATAAATCAGCGTGCTCACAATGGACACAGCCATGTGGGCACGCACGTACGTACACCCAACGCCATGCAAAAGCAGCACAAGCACCAGAAGGAGAAGACGACGAAGAAGGAGAAGACGACGAAGAAGGAGAAGACGACGAAGAAGGAGAAGACGAAGAAGAAGAAGGAGAAGACGAAGAAGAAGCAGAGGACGCGGGAGGGAGGAGGAGCTGGTCTCCAGAAGCTGGCGTGTGCTCGATTCGCTTCCAAGATATTACGCGTCACGAGCGGTCAACCACTCGTCGTAGAACCGGTTCGTTCGTTGCATGTACGTCTCGTGTCCTCAACATCTCCGTAGCAGCCTCCTTTTCTTGTCCCCGACCCTCCCCTGCCTCATGTCCCCTCATCTTCCGAGTCTACACAGTGGCCGCAAAGTCTCAACCCACGCAGCTATGGTTGGAGATTATTTCGATAACGACTTCATTAGTTACGGATCTGGTTTAGTCTAGTCACACAAATTTGTAACAATACGATATTTGATTCAGTATTTTTTTTTATATTTCATCAAAATATCGATTCAAATGATATTTTTTAATACATAAATGAATCAAGTTTGAATAGGATCTTTGAAAAAATTAATTTGCGAATGTGTGTCGACTTTTTGGTCAATCTGTGTGTTGGGCACGTACCACGCAAGAGTTCAGGAGCGATCCGGCACGAGCCGTTCGGAAAAAAAATCTGTTAACCGCGGACGCAACAAAACACAAGAAATCCGTGGATCACGGCCCGAGCGCGAGGCAAAAAGCGTGATTATTGGTACCATCGAAATTGCCACTGTCATGAAAATGTGACGTCATTGCATTTAAGCGCTGTTTGCTCCTTCGCAAAAATGTAGTGTGTATTCTTAGTTGGAGGGGGAGAGAAAAGCTAGCCGGATTGTTCCATTAGCAGTGCAAACAAGACGGGCTTGTAAACGGCTACGCGAAACAATATTGCAAACAAAAGCGCGAAACGTCTTTGTAAAAGCGAAACTAAGTCGAAAAATAACAGTAGGAATGGGTTTCGGTAACGAACGAGCGAATCACTTCCGCTCAAAGAAGGCGTATCGAAAAACATGGGCGTGTGCTTTTTTATTAGAGATTTATATTTAGGTCGATCGATCGAAATGCAGCCACGTCGTTTACAGAATTATATTCGAATAAATCATTCGATGTCAAATAACAGTTACGAATGTGTTAAAAGCACACATCTAGTCGGTTTTTTCGCGTACCTCGATGTGACCCCTTGGAGGCATATAAAAAAGCAATTAATGATCCACAGTCGCATACATTGACACACGCCATGCGTTTTTATCATGCGCTCATAAAAATGAAACGATGGAAAAGGTCGTCAATTTGTTGCTATAAAAAATACAAGAAAAAAACCATGAAACATTCTGAATAAAAAAAAAATAAATCAAAACACACTTTTGCGAATTCGTTCATCGTTGAAAAATATCTCGAAAATGAATATTTTACACGTTTTATGTAACAAAATAGATAGGAAATGCACCTACAATCGATAAAAGTACCTACCGCATTCACTTTATATAAAATGCATACGTTTTCCGGCAGCACGCCGATAACATCAATTCGATTTCATACTCGTTATATCTAAAATTAAATATAACTCTTTTGCAGCTCTCATTGTACGTTTATTAAATCGGAAAGGTGAACGTCGCTATTTTCTTGTTATCCGATCACGGAACAGATAGGTCTCTATTTCATTCTATTGTATATTCGAACGTTTCATATTCCCGTGTGTGACGATTCAATTTTGTTAGATGGTCGAAATTCGGCAATAAAGCGATCCCTTTTGAAAAAATACACCTACCGAATTTCGAAAACGAGAGCACATTAAAAGAGAGTACATAAAAAGCAATATTACACGTTTCAGCTTTGTGCGTACAAGCCGAAAAATTTCAACGACACTAAAAAAGCGAACGGTAAATAAATAATGAAAATACCGAATACTGAGGGGGGTCGGTTTTATGTTGCGCTATGCAAATGAGACGCGCGACAACCAAAATGCGATAGAAGATTAACAGCGCGAAAACGCTGACGTTCATTTGCTCTTCGTGCTCGGTTTTTTTTATTCAATTTTTTTATTTCAGCCCGCGGTTCGCGCGTATAAAAATTTATACGGAAAAATCGCTAAAAAGCAAAAAAAATCGCCTTTTATACGTCTCTCGTGTTTTTATGTCCGCGCTTATCGCAGCCACTCCAATGTTGTACGACAAAATATAAATGTATTATTCAAATGAACCGCAGATGCTGTGCGATGCCGGTGCACGTTTTCGATAGATTCTTATCTTTTGAATATACAAGGAGATAATCCTTCCCGGACAGGTGAGAAGTATAAAATATTTTGTTTGAAAGATTCGAAAAATGGTTAAATTCAAATGTACACGTGAATTGTGTTTGAAGAAGATCAAACGTGCGATGGACAGTCGAGATCAAAAAGATTCATGAAGTACATCGAACGAGAGTTACTCAAGAACGTAAAAATATGAAAGTGATCTTTATTTAACAGCACAAACAAACGAATCCCTAATACACCCATTAACAACACAAACACATAAATCCAACCCGACGATTACAAAAATCATCATTGGATCATTCGATTCTAACGACCATCAGATAAAATACCACCGGCACGCGCAGCAACAAAACCAACAAACGAAGCGATCGTTTCCAGCGCGAACTTTGCGCAAAACCGAAAAGTACGACTTTCGGCAACGGTCGAAGATCATTATCGTCCCCCGACCAGTTCGGACCGCCCGCGGCCATCATCGTCGTCGACGAAAATCATCAGCCGAAATGTTACCGTTAGGTCCCCGCAGCTGCGCTTGTGCTGCATCAGCGAAACCAGCACGCCCACGCACGCATCGGCAATGCGATTTTCGTCGAGGTCGCCAATTTCGAACGTTCGTGGTGAGATGTTCGTTTGTGAACTTGGTCGGATGCTAAACACGTTGTTTACGATCTAAATCTTGTTTGTAATGTCGATTCGGATTCGTGTGCGGGTATATCTCGGTATGTGTATGATGAAATAATAATTTTCGATGTTATTTTTGTCGATGTCGCCGATTTCGAGCAAAGATAATAAAATTATTGTATATAATTTAACAATTTCGGTTTTTATTGAAAAAATAGTTTTTTTTTGTGAAGGATGTGCATAGTCACGATATGCATTAATTGAAGGAACTTCTCGTAATAGTCGATCTTAATTGAAGTATAATTTTCAGCTGCAGATGTTAATTGAAAAAGAACATTATACTAATTTGAATGCATTTTCTCACCGTAAAATTGAAAACGCATCATCGCAGTAAAATACTTCCTACTTCGTCCAATTTGAACAATGATGATAAATTATCCCCTATATATAATAGCGGATTTCTGTGTATCTGTGTCGATGACGCTCGCGACTTTAAAACGACGCGTCGATACGATTATTTTTTTACTTCTATAAAATTATTCCTCATGCGTATATGGTCTTTATGCGCATACATTTAACGTCTATAATATCATGCGTATGAAAGTGTCTATATTGACTTATGCAATACGTCGATTATTACGCAGTGGAAAAAATATTTGAATCCCCTATACATGTACATAATCACCGATGTCAGATGCCTGTGTTTGTTTGTGAGGCTCTCGACTTATCGTTCCAATTTAGCAACAACATTTTTCAAAAATATTCAAAACCCAACAATTCATTTTTGGATGCGATTTAACTGTGCATTAATAAAATGAGATTGTTCCTTAAAACAAATTACTTGTGCATTAGAAAAATATAGGATGTGCATTAAAGAATCCCGTATCGAGCATTATAAAAATTCATAGTGTTCAATAAAAAAAAAAAACAGTATAAAATGACCATTACAAAA
Organism: Hydropsyche betteni; assembly: GCA_028571205.2. Lineage (NCBI taxonomy): Eukaryota > Metazoa > Arthropoda > Insecta > Trichoptera > Hydropsychidae > Hydropsyche > Hydropsyche betteni. The sequence continues at coordinate 4,761,780 of JAOXNN020000004.1, forward strand.
AATAAATGTGCAATAGAATGAATAGTCTGTGCATTAAATAAATCACTACAGGCAATAAAATATAGTTGTTAACTACGTTTTAACAATTTGGTCCAATTTTTAATCAATATTGATTTTGTTTGAATTTGGTTTATTGTAAATCGATTGTATTATGAAAGTTGTGAATAATGATCGTGTAGTTGGTATTTCTCCTTGTTCTAATGCACTTTATTAATTTCAAGGTACAGATTTTTTTTCTAATGCACACGTTTTATTGCTCGTGCAAAACACTTATTTTAATTAATGATCATGTTTAATGCACACTTATTTAATTTAATTTATTTTTTAACTGAAAATTTACAAATTCGTATTCAAAACAAACACCCTTTATTTTTAAACTTTGTATAAAAAAATGAAAATAGGGCGCTTCAAACACGAGCCTACTTTGCTGCACCTTTAAGCCGGCCCTGGTGGCGTATATTAATTTTTGGATTGAGACTTTATGAGGGTTTCAGTATAAACTGAAAACGTAACTTTAAAACATTTTTATCTTTTTAATAATACACCCATCCAACGATTTAAGCGATAGATTTGTTGCGCGATAAACATGAGATAGGTTCCAACAATCATTTTAATCGTGGGTATTTTTTCTTCGGGAAATCCGTAATCGATTTTTTTTTTTTTTGGTAATATTATAAACTCAAAATACATCTATCAAAAAAAATATTTAGCTTGATTGAGTCAAAGTGAAACCGCGTTAAAAGAATATTTCATAAATCAGGAGATAGGTGCAGTTTTTTATTAAAATATACGACATCAAAAAAGCAACGCGTATGAACGTTTTGTTGTTACGTGACCAACAATTGAGTTGCTTTCATTACCATTATGTTGTTTTTATAACATTTTCATATTCTTTATTAAATGATATTTAAGTAAATATTCATTTCGTATTCTAAAAACATTTGATATAAAAAAATAATAATTCACCCCGCCATAACACCACGAAATATATACGATACAATTTTCATCATCGTCAAATTATCGAAATACAAAATTACTCACATGTCAAAACTCGCCAAAAAAAAAAAACGGCATCAATTAACAAATGGCCCTAATTAATTACCCAAAGTCACACATCATTACTCGAAAAAATTAACATCAGAAACTAAAAACTACCGACGCTAAACCCCCCCCGCGGGGGGGGGGGGTGGGGGGGGGGGGGGGGGGGGGGGGTGGGGGGGGGGGGGGGGGGGG
>JAOXNN020000004.1:4779070-4789958 GCA_028571205.2 Hydropsyche betteni
TGAACCCGAAATGTGTACCCGATTTGAATATTTAATATTTAATTAATAAAATCAAAATAGTTCAATTGTTATTTTTTGTGACATATTGGCAAAGCCAGAGGCAGTTTGTAATATGCATCATATTATAGACGTTCACTGTATACGCATAAAGACCATAATAGAAAATTGAAGTCGCGAGCGTAATAAGCATAAAGACCATAATAGAATATCGAAGTCGCGAGCATAATAAATATCATATTATAGACGTTAACTGTATATGCATAAAGACCATATTCGTGAAAAAGTCGCGAGTGTCATTCGAACGAACATATAGACAGATAAACAGATATCCGTAATTATATATAGGGGATTTTTCATAAATATCATTAAGAACTTAAATTACAAAAAAATATAATCAAATAAAAGAAAACAAATGGAAAAAATCTTTTAAGTAAGGACCAGTGAAATAAATTTTAAGCTGCTGTACATGTGCAATTTAATTTTTTTGGAAAAATAACCCACCATGCATCCTAAGTATCGAAAAAAGTAGGGCAAATTTAATACCATAATGTTAAGCGAGTTGTGGTGTGGTTAAGAGATACATTGTTGATTTAGATATGTATCGTTGATCAGTGAAAAATGATTTCGGTTATCTATTTATATGAAAATTTAAAAATTATCCCAAACTTTCAAAGTGATATTTTACAGTAACAAAATAAACTTTTAATATTGATTCAATTAAAATCTTCATCAATTATTTCACAAAAAAACATTTATTGCACATTGTCATTTGCTGGTATTGTTGGTTAATAATTTAAAAAAATACAAATAGAATAATAATTATTATCATGTGTAAACCATTCACCATCCACTGCTGGATGAAGATTTTTCTATTTTTTTCTTATTTTGAACTTTCTTCTATAATACTTATTTTTTTGATTTTATCCATCTACCGTCCATTCACAATCAGTTTACCTCTTCACATTTTACAATTTCTCGAGTCATTCACACACTTACAACTTCCAATATGTGTTTTACAGCATTAAAATCATTACACACAAACGAAAATCTAACTAATCCAACTATCAAACTCCAAAAAAAAACACACACACACACACACATACCGCCCTCGCATCTAAACACGGTCCAGACTACACCCAAAATTTTACAACCCCAGAACAATTTTCAATTAGCCAGCGCGCAAACATTAACTAATACGGGACAATTATTTAATAAGCGATCCTCGAGCGGGAGGAAGGCCATCCAGCCCCGCCGTGGTGTGGGTCTAATCTCACCCGGGGACTAATGGGGTCCTCGGTGCGCATTAACGGGCCGAATTATTTAAATCGTGTTATCCTGGACGCATTATGCTCGTCGGGTATGTAAATATCTGAATACGCGTTGAATATTTCAGGGTGCGCGTGCGGGGCGCGCGCGTTTACGCGTATCCTTTTTCGGCAAGGCTCGCCGGTTGAATTATGGATGGCTCATCCGGTCGTGCTCCTTGTTGTGCTCCCTCTTGGATGGCTGCTGGTTTGTCGGTGTTGGTCGCCGGCGGAGGACTCCGGATGATTCCGAGCTCAAATATTGAATAAGAGCACGCGGAGCCGCTACGGGGAAAGGATGATGGTTCGTTTTGGGGTAATGATTGTTTGTGCTCGTGCTGTGAGAGGGTCGTGTGTTTTGTATGATTTTTTGATGGGTTTAAAGTTTTTTTTTTTGGCGATGTTTGGTCGTGAGTGGGGTAGAATGTGTGTTTCGACTTGGGTAGTTAGATTTGATTGAATCGTATTAATTTTATATTTTTTATACTTCGTAGAATGTATCGATTTCTATCAATCACCAAAGTTAAGCAACAAGTGTCTATTCAAAGAGAGAAAATCATTTAGAGACGAATATTGAAAATAATTTTAATATCACATTCATACAATCGACTATTAACGATTTTGTTTTGCAAAATATATTTCATATGTGGTTGTAATATTTCTGTGTGGCAGTTTTAAATATAGTCGTGTTTAGTGTTAATAAACGTTTTTGCCATAAGAGGTGTATGTGACGGGGATGATGGTGAATTCCACGAAAAATAAGTGACTACATACGTACTTAGCTCACGTTAAATGTAATGTTTCTAATAAACGAAAATGTATGTTTTGTCCAGTGTTGCCTGCTCGCAAATAGCTTGGCCTAGTTTAGATGTCATTGAGCGGGTTGCATGTAACCAGGGCCGGATTTAGCCATAGGCAACCCAGGAATTTGTCCAGAGAATAAAGACGATTGCTTCGAAAAAATCCGTGTACAACGGGATTTTGGTATCAATATTCTTACTGTCCACTGCATGTAATTATGTATAAGGATAATTCTTGTTGTTCTATTATATTATGGTGAACATTGTTTGAAATAGCTGCGTATGTAAACAAGGTGTCTACATTATATTTCAGTGAATTATTTTATTGATTAGGAGGTTGTAAGATTTACATAGGAATGTAATTGATCATCAGATATTTAAAAATCTTTAAGTTAAAAATATGCCTAGACGACTCGGGTAGTTTTATCAATTATGGAATGTGATTGTTTTGAAATACGGATTTCACAAAATATATACAAAATTAGCCTTTGCAAAAAACGTATCATTAATTTCGAGTCGTTTTTAATAAGTATGTGATTTTATTATTTATTGCTCGATTAATTAAGCCAACTGTATAATTTAATATAAAATATTTTTAAATATGAGTAACATAAACTAGTAGTTGAACAAAAAAGATGCAATGTTTTCGATTGCGTGGGAATTTTTTATTCAATTAAAATGATTTACGGATTTTCTCACTAAATAAAGGAAAACATATTCACTAACTCGTTTACATATCACAATAAAGAGTACATACAAATAAAAAATAATAATAACGCCCATAAAAATAATTCTGTATTCCACGCGGCATTATGCGAATTAAATACGATTCAAGCATTTTTATTATATTCCATTAAATCGTGTATTTTTGAATAGTTTTCACAACACAAAAAAAATAGAATATAAGTAACAAAAATATACAAACGAAATATTACAGATCGAATCCTAATTCGATATGAATTCGGTCTGCATTAGGATAAGCGTTCGGTCCGATCGAGCAACCATCTGGCCACTTTGCCCTTATAAACTCCTTTAATTGCTCCGGGGTCGATTTATAAACTAATAACCGTAAATCGCACTTACTAATGAGTAAATACGAAAGCACATAACGTCATCCATGATCGCGCCCGGGGAGCGATTATCCCTCAAAACGGACGATTTTGCCGTAATCTCGACATTAGATACACTCACGAATCGCTAACCAGGGTTAAAAGTGTTAATGCTGATTAATACGCACAATTGTTTCGAAACTAAATATAAAGTTTTATGTTCGGATTTTAAATTTTGTTATAATATCAAAATAAAATTTGTAATAGTACAAATAGATTTTTTAATAGTAATGAATCAAATCTGGATTGTGCCGTTGTTTTTTTAAGAAGGTTTGTTATTTTTTCGTAAAATATTTGAAGATTTGTCAATAAAAAAATATACAAACGAGTCTAAAATAAACATGGAAATTATTTGTTTTGTCACTTGATGTTTGTGTTTATTATGAAATCGTTCAACGTGTACCTGAGTTGTGTTAAATTGTGAACAAACACAAAAATGAACCCGTTAAATCCTTTTTAAATATGACTGAATAAAAATATTAGCTCTACGATTTTACAGACGCAAAAAACATACAAACAATTTAAAAAAAATACAAATAAATCATTGATCCAATTCCATCGCCGATCCGATTCACCATCGACAGTTTACGATCGAGAATCGCGCTTTTCAAAAAGCGGCATTCAAAAGCCACCAGAAAAAGTGCCATATTTTCTTGGAGCAAAGTGTTCGGGCTCTCAGGATCTCTCAGGTCGTTAAAGTCCGCATTGTTGGAGGATCCTCAGCTAAAAACGTGCACAAAGAGACGCCGAGGGCTGAAGGGCAAAGCCGCGGGACACTTTTGTGGAATTTCACGCAGGTAGGTCAAAAACCCGTGCACCACACACGACACGTACACGTACGTGTGCCACGATAATAAATGGGCATAAATTGTAACTAGTCGTGTAATATCCCACGGGTTGTTATTGTGGCGCGGTGACAATGCGAAAACTCGGGAAGGCTCCGTAGCCGGTGGATACGCGGTGAGTTCGACCCGTTTTTGGTGTTTGCGAATTTTGAGTTTGAATAAGGAGGAAAAAATTTATTTTGGCGCGGCGGTAGTGTCATCGATATTATCGAGAGTCTATTGTCAATGAATGGGGGCGAGTTTAAAAAGGTAGGAAGCCGTCAATTCGAGATGATGCTGATGACAATGGATTTGTTCGATTGGTGTGAAGGTTTGTATTTTTTCACGATTTATTCAAAAGTCTATGGACTTCCTTTTATAGAGTACCGTATAATCAGATTTAGAATATTGTATTTATATGAACGGTTTGAAGTCACTAAGAATATTTAAAAAAAAAATCAATATTTTATTCAAAGAAGTGCTGCTAATAGTTTTCAAACAAATATAATACACCCAATTCTTTTTTTACACGTTTCAGAGACTACCGTGTAAAAAATATACTGTCACCATATAAAAATTGAAGATAGGTTCCAAAAGCATATTTGGATAGAACATCTATCTAAATGTACTTTATAAAAAATGTGCAATGTGAAAAAATAAAAAAAATAATCGGTTCATCTTCCATCGACCGTATAAAAAGAGGAGTGTCATTTATAAAACCAATCATTCCATAATATTATACAAGTCCAAATTTTCATACATCATATAAAGTCTAATAAAGATTAGTCATGTATTATTTCTAGATGATCACAATAACAAAACGCTTTTACAAAACACTTGCGAAAAACAATTTTATGGCATGTTTTAGTGGTGTCATTCCGATAACCCATTAATGGCCGTTTTGTCGACTGAACCGTCGCTCACATCCTTCCGCCACAAAAGTCTCGAACGAACCGCCTAGAGGCCAAACAAAAAAACTTCACACAACCTTCGAAAACCCGGCGAGAAAAAATGGCAAGTGATTTTAATGGGTCATAAATCGGGCGCGAGTGGCCCACCTTCTCGCGCAATAATAATCCCGGAGCTGCGGGCGGCCAGACTTATCTGCTCCCGGTTTTTCATTTATAATCCCGAAATTGGCGCTAACTCATTTGAGCGCCGGTGAAATGGAAAAACTTTGCAGATCAATTATCCACTTAATGGCGGCCAGAGGGCGGCCGCTGGGACGGGAGGGCGGCTCTCGTCGGAATGCTCGATCATACATTTCGTCTGAAACGCTCCCAGATTAAAACTTGAGATCGCCTTGTGAATCGTGCGTTTTCTCAATATGTGTAGGACTGCGAGGAAAGGCCTTTTGGCCGGTGAAATATCGTCGGCCTTCTGAATAGATGGATGCCGCATGAAAATATGTGCGCTCTTATTCAGTCGTGTGGGCTGCCAAGTGTGGGTGATTTTGGTGAATGGAGGTTATACTTTTGTTCGTGGACGTGTTGAAAATTTGATATTGTTGTTGCAGAGTTTGAGAAGCACTGAGTTGATAAAATTTTCCTAAGACGTATTGTGTGTGTACGAAAATTTATTGTTTATCGTTGAAACTTTCCCTGCGTACGCGAGATGTGATGTATTAAAACACGAGACTTTCGATGAACGAACGCGATTAGGTCATCTATCTTATTATTGATCAATTTGAAGTTTATGAAAATAATTTCTTATTACGTTCTTCGTAAATAATATCAAATCGAAACTAAATGAAGTATCGAACAGCGATAGAATTAGAAAATGAAATTCGCGTAGACAGATAGGTTATTATTGCATTTGAATATAAAAATGAAATAACAATAAAAATCGTTTAAAATCGGCTATACTTTCAGATTCGTGTAATATTTTCCTTTCTATTAGCTTTTATGCCTTTGCGCGATAGATATGTCACAAATCAATCACTTACGCTACATTTGACTTTGATTGTTTTGTATCTGGCAATTGCGCTTTAAATGTCAATTTGGTTGATGCGTTCAACGAATTTATCAATTGTTCCAAAACTGTTATTGATTCGCTTCAACAATAAGCACATATTGGGTTAGTTTCAATACGAATCTATAATAGAGCAAGCGCATAGTTCTTTTGATTTATCGTTTATTGCGTACGAGAACAATAAACGGTTAAAATTACCGTGAAATAAACAAGAAATTGAATTTATGTACAAAAAAATGTTCTTTGTAACGTTTATCTGATACGATATCGAAAAAGAAATTATTTAATATCATGACGGTATCGTATGACAAGCAATTAAAAATTCAATTTGCCCGCAGTGCAGTATCCTGCTTTTGCGAACAATAAAGTACGGGTAACGTTCGGAACTAAAAACATCAAGTCAAAGAATTCCAATTTTCTGTACAAAAAGCTTTTTTTTTTCATATAGAATGGAATAGTATAACCTTTAATGTCATTGTTTACGTAATGCGCAATAAACGCTTCGCACAGGGAAACCTCATTCGGTGCGGGCGTATTTATCAAAAGTTTTTCAATAAATAGGATACTAGGGTACAAAGTAAGCATTGCGTAAGTAGTCCCTAATTAAGTGCTAACGTGTTCTACAATAGTGCTATCCGTGCGAGGGTGCTCGGGGAACATTTGAAAACGTTGTTAATCCCTCGGCATTGCTGCCTACTAAGCGTTATATGACACTCAGATGTGTTACCTTTGCTTTTATACTAATACGCAAAATTACTTGTGTGTTATGTAAACAGGCCGCCGCTAAACCTTATGTGAATTCATAGAAATAAAATGAACATTATTGAAATGACGCAAAGGATGTAATAAACGGTCGTATTTACGTTGTTCCATTTCGAAAGTTTGATATATTCCTTTGAAGTAATGTAATTAAAAGAATGTTTATTATTATTTAATTAAGAATTTTTTGTTTATATAACTTGAAAAAACTCGATCAAAAAATTTTCTATGAAAATCAATGTCGCGGACACAACACGTCAAATTGCAAATAAGGACGAGTGTATTTTTTCACGTTCAAAATGACGCAATTGAAAAGAAACAAAAGGGCGTTTATCGCCGATGGCACCGAGGACATCATCGAGCCGAGAACAATCCTCGCAGCACAACAACAACAACCACAGCAATAACAACAGCAGGGCGGCCAACAACAACAACGGCGGCGCACAAAAGCAACCACAGCGGCAACAACCACCTCTTTTTCCAATTATCCGGCTCCGTTCAATTTTAAATCCGCTTGCCTAGTTTCCCGCGCTTATCGCGGCCGATAATAAGCAATCACCGACAACAACCGACGCCAAATCGAACGCGGACAAAGCGATCGCTGTTGCATCGGCCGTTGCACAAATTAAATATGCATCGAGTGGGTGCAGTGTGTGTGTGTGCTCTTTGTATTGTTTTAGGAATTGGCTGGTTTCGAGATCGCCGAAGGCTATTCGAGTTTGCGTTTCGATAGAGTTGTTGGGAAGTTTTTGTTTCGAAAGTTTGTATGATCGATTTTTCATTAATGGCGATTGTTTCAATGTAAACAATGAATGGGATTCAGGTTAGCGTATCTGTGTTTTAACTAGCGAATCGATTTTATGTAAATGTGTATGAAAGAGGTTAGTTTTATTTGGTTATTTTTTTTTTAATTTTGAGTTGCAATTTATTTTGTATCAAGTATATTAATGTAAATATTCAGATACATAAACGACAAAGTATTATTATTGTATTATACAAAGGACGAAAGTTCATTTACAGCTGAAATGGTTTGTAATATTTTTTCATTCATATTTGGGTCAAACGAGAAGTTTTATCTTAAACTTGGCACATTTACCGTAATGCAGTCACGCATTTTATTTCAGCATTAGAAATCAGAACTTCTTATCTCAAGCAAGCAAAGAACAATGCGAAAATTTTCCACGAACGATAAACTTTATCAAACTGCATAAAAATTCAAATTTTCACATTTAAGTTCTCAAATAATAATTTTCATACTATACGAAAGGAATTTGATAAGCGTAAAAATGTACATTCACAACCGCGAAACTTTTTCGATGACCATCGGTTCGATTACAACACTTCACACGAAAACATTTACACAATCATAAATTCAACATTGAATTTTCCGCACACAAGTTCGCATCAACGGATCGCGTTTGAGCATCGGTTTAATATTTCAATCGGCATTTCTGCAACCCCTAACTTCTCGACTCCGCCGTTCAAACCAACCACCTTTATCAGCCCGAGTTTCATTCGCCGCAACGTGCAAATTCGTATCGACTGCATTCTAGAAGTGTTTTATTTGTGTATACCCGGCGAAAACCCCATAGAAGAAGAACGGGCTTAATACCCGGCACCGATGCAAGACGGATTCAATTCTCCCGGAACGGACCATTATTCAAAACGGGCGCCGGGAATAAATTGAATCCGTCGGTTAGCCTGACCAGAATTGAAACGTTCGAAACAAAAGTCGAATGGTTTCGTATATGTGTGTGTGGTGAAAAAAAAATCGGGGTTCGCCGAGTGGTTTTGTGCGTGAGCACTTTCTATCAAGAATTTCTTTCATCAGTGTCCGTTTTTGAAGTGTTCGGCGCCGTCAAAGTTGAGGAATCTCCGATATGCTTTCATGCGTAAGTCAGTGCGAGCTTTCGGTATTTTTTAATATGTTAAAGAATTTTTCGGAGCAGTCAATTTAAAGGCGGAGCTGAAGTGCAATACGAATAATTCGGATGCCTCTAGACGTAACATGCTACATACTTCATTTCGGTCGGATATAATATACCTTTCAACGGGCGATTATACAATCGAGTCTGCGTATGAATTTCAAAACACAAAGTTAAAACAAACGATCGAACAATCGAGTGTGCGACATAAACCAAACAACCGTAAACTATTCGCATCGAACTATTGAATAATACGTTTTCCATTACATTGACCGAACACAGAACCGCCGCGAAAGACACACAGACCGTCATCAATAATTCATTACGCGCGTAATAATATCGCAATAATACATAGTAAACCTTCGGGCACACTCGGAACGTTCGATTATTCCCAGTTTTGTTTTTTTCCACTTTGCCCTGCCGGTTTTTCTCTAAGTCCGCGTTATTAAAGCGTATCCACCGTTGTGTATGCAAAACCTCAGAGACCTTTTTTATATACGCGCAGACACAATAAACACACCGAGGCCCTCAATAAAAACGGAGCAAATGATACTGTTGTTAATATCTACCGCCCACCCTGCTGTATATCTCTTCTACGTTCCATTTTTCCCATTGAATCGGTCGAGAATTTCACCTAAACCCACACCCGAGCTCGGATGGGTCGGAAAACGCGAGTTTTCTCCGTTCCTTTTCCGATTCGAAGAGTCTCATATTACTCGGTAAGAGATTGGGGGGTATGTAATACGTGCGTGCACGAGGATGAGAAGGCGGAAAAGATTTGTTTTTTACGGCCGAAATGGCGAATGAGTGTATTCATTGAACGGCGAATTGAAAAAGTTCGCGGAAAACAATATATATTCGCATTCAGATTTCGGATATGAGTTCGAGTTTGAGCGCCCAAGATAAGCTTCAGATATGATGAACAAATAGTATTTCTTTTATCGTAGATAATACTGAATTGTGATTGAAAGTAGGCGATCGGAGAAAATTTGATTTTTTTATACGAAAATATTATTATACATTTTTCATAAAAGTGAATTGTATCATTTTATTATCTTATAATAAAATTTTATATAAAGTTAATGAAAAACATATTCATTTTGTAACATAATCAAAATATAATATTATTCACCTGGAAAATTGATTCTAGGAAACTAGAGTTTCTTAATTTAAAACAATCTGGTATGAAACGAGCACATGCTCCTGCTACGAGCGCGCACTAAAACTCGAGAAGAAAATCCTCGGGAAATGAGTTTATGCGGCATTAGCGATTTCCACGCGAGCTTATTACTTAATCAACAACAGATCCCGAACGCGAACCTCCCTGCTAATAATATTCTACACATTGATCCGTCCGGATTAGCGTCCGACCCAAGACGCTTTAAAATATGAAACGATCCAAATTAAATTCGCGTATAGTTTTCGGGGCCTCGGCGAAAACGATTACTGCCGAAGGCGACGTGGGCTTTGCCAAAGTTTTCCGCGTTGCATCGCGTCAAAGGGCCTCACACCACCTTCGCTATATACTCCTTCTTCTCGTGGAAAACTTATCAAAGTGCTCCGGTAATCTTCTTAAAAATCCCCGAGGCGAAACGTTGAGATACCCCGAACAAGGTAAACAAACCGTGGGGATGATGTATTTTTATATCCCGCCTCGAATAAGGGTTCGCTTTTATATATAGAAAGCGTTAAGTTCGCTCAGAATTAGTTGAGTTGTGTAGTGGAGGAAAATTTAGGTTGTAAACTATAGTCATGAGGATTTTTCCCGATGCAAGTTTTTCAATCGGTGGCTGAATATATCGTGTTCAAAGGGAAATTCGATTCGACGTTGCTTAGGGGATTTTTGACGAATTTCAAAAGCTCCGCTTTGATATATGTATGTTGGATAGGGCTCAGTCGAGTGCTCGGGACGAGATATATTTTTAATATTTGAAAATAAATAAATAAACGTGGCACAATCTCGCGTGACAGACAGGGGATTTAGGATTAAAAAACGTAGGGGTTCGGAGCGTACTTTACGCGACGATATTTTCTAAAAGAGATCGTTCTGATGCATTCCGCAGGGAAAAGAAATTGAAAAATTTCATTGCATGAAATATGCACATGCCGAAAAAAGTGTTTGTACTATGGGTGCTCGGAAGCAGGGAGAGGGACTGACCTTCGATAATTGGAGTCTCCTATTTCCCGAGCGCGGCG
>JAOXNN020000004.1:4790058-4813592 GCA_028571205.2 Hydropsyche betteni
AAGGAGGGAGCGGGGAATGAATTGGGACTTTGTAATGTTGTAATAATTTGTGTATGGCGGCATAGATGGCGCCAACAGTGTTTCAATGAAAAATGTAATTTTGCATTCAACTGCATACCGGTTTTATTCCCGCATACCTTTTATGATACACGTAAAAAAATAAGCATACGAATTGTTGGGTCGCTCCACCGTATTCAAACAGTTAAACTTTAAAATAAGAATATGCTTATAGTTAACGTTAAAATTTTCCACTTAAGATGTCGAGCGAGTGTTGTTATGACTAAGTTTTCATTTGTCCTACAACGGAACTCGCAAGAACTTTCGAATGGAAATGGTTTTGTCCTATGTAATGAGACTAAAGTGCAATTGCGCTCGCAAAGTCGGTCACAATGGATATTTAACCTCGACATTCGAATAATAACAACGAAACTAATTGTCTTTTGCAAGACAAATGAATAAAACGAAACATTTTAAATCCGACTAAATACCAAAGCGCCAATTATCTAAAAGAGGACTCAATCTTATGCACTTATACCCATCGTCTTATACGGCATCCCTAAATACAACAAATAAGAGGGAGATCCTCCAAAGAGAGTTTGAGTGGTCCATTGTGGACACTAGATCCGAAGAAGCTTCTTCGTGTTTGTCTGATGCTAAAAGCGTTGCACTTTTCTGCATAGCCACCATGCTTGCACCAAATACGAGATGCGGGCCACCGAATGCGGGGCACACCATCGAAGATTTCACATAAAAATAAAACGAACAATGGACGCAACCCACATTATAGGGCCGAGTTTTTTCCCTTATTTTATTTTTTTCCTGCGTTACACCCGTAAATAAAAACGTCGAGAGATTTAGCGCCGAAGAGGTGGTGGTCCTCCCGCTCCACTCACCTCGCCTTTGAATGTCTTTTGCCCACATTTGTAATTTATCATCTCCGGAGGTTGGTCGGAGGGCCTTCCTAGGGGTTTGATGGGCGGAGGGAAAAGGGCTCGTTGTATGGGCGGCGTTCGAGGGCAACGTTATCTTTGAATATTCAAGGCGCTTTCAGTTTTTCTTCGCTCGTATTATGCGCGAGTTTTTCCTTTTCGCATTCAGGTCGGTGTGTTATTTACGCGTCGAAAGTTCGGCGCCGTTTTAAAGATCGTCCACTGTTGTCTGAGATAGGTGCTTTATCTTAAGCGGAGCGATTTTCTAAGAATAGGGACGCCCATCGTATTTTAGAATTAATAACGCGCGATACGGCTTTGTATATGACGCGCACGCGAAAAAGCACAGAATTTTAATATAAAATCCAATTCGAAAAAAAGTATAAATCGAGATAAAAATCACAATCTCGCCGCGTACATGCGAAACATACTAACACCTTTTTATTCGCGCATTAGACTCTTCTGGGCGCGTAGCTCTCGTGGAGTTGTAACGCGCCGAAACGACCGTTCGAAACGCATTCGCGAAAAAAAGCTGAAAGCCTACAAGAAAGGGAGAACACCTGAAAAGCCTGAAAGTTTACGTCCGACCGTATTCTTTCAGCGGCTCGTATCGAGCGCCGGAATCTAGGGAGCGCAATAGACGCGTCGTCACGCGCTCGAACAAGATACGAGCCCGAAAAAAGGATGGCTGGGCCGGGAAAGTCGCGTAAATATTTATCCGGGCCCTTTCCCGAATACCGAATTAAATTAAGTCGTCGGGATAATAAGCCGTCAAGGCACGCCTTTTCTAATCCCGGCTTATTCAAAAACGCACCGCCCGATCCAGGTTTTCGCTCCGGGAGAGAATCGAAGTTGACTCGCCCTCTTGGAGCTGTGGGTGACTATCGACGATGTTGCTCATTATTATAATCGTTCTTGAAATATTTGATCCGTTTTATATTCAGAATAATGTTATTAGGATGAGTTTTTTTAATGAAATTATCGATGTTTTGTTTGACTTTAAGTTTTAATTATTTTATCGATAGATTAAATTGATATAGCAAAAATATGTTTACTGATCTATAGAAAATAATCCGGAGTATTTTCTCAATTATTTTTATATAACACAGTTTTGAAAACAGTATTATTTTCGCAATCAGAAGGAAAGAACTTTTTTACTTATAATAACAGTAGATTACATTCAATGTAGACTAATATTGAAAATTTCACGTGAACAAAAGTTATAAAAACGAATAAAAAAAACCGTTTCACGTTATCAGTTTCAACAAAATTGAAAAAAGCACTCTGAACTCAATCCCCTAAAACCGTGCACCCGATATAAAACAGTTAAATAAAAGGTTTTTCCCGCGTTAAACTATCGATTACCGACAAAACTTTTCCCCGATGCGTTGCATTGTAAACAAGGTACGTATATGTGCATTTAACATCGTAGGATTGGATCTACTCTGCCTCTTTTGGGGTCATGTTAGTTTCCCTTTGTGGTGTTTGAGGAATACGCCTTCGATCAAAAAGTAGTACCCGCCATGCCCATACATTGACTTTTACCAACGCTACCCTTTATGACAGAAGTAACCAACTTTTTACATTCAATGAATCAATATTTGCAAAATTTTTCAGTATTAAATTGAATATAATAATAATTTATAACAATTAATTAATCAGACATAATCATGTCATCACTTTGTTTGATAATCTGTTCATACTTTCATTTGATCAATTTAGGTTATTTGCAACAAAACTTATTTTTTTTATAACTTACTAAAAAAGAATATTTTTAAATAAAGATAGATTGGTTATCCCTGTTCTATGTAGTACGTTCACAATCAAAACACGCTGGTTCTTGTGCATACACACATAGAATAGAACTTGACGGTTCAATTTAGTTTTTATAAAGTCTCCTGCGATGGCCGCCTTCTTTGGGGAAAAAGGAAAAATCGTACCTCAAAGCCTCGCTATTCCGACAATGTATCGCTGAAATGCATACGACACTAAATTGAGTTTTATTTTAAATTTAAAACGCCTGGTTTGAATAATGTTCTATATATGCTGCGAATGTTGCAATTTTACTGAAAGTTTTGTTACGTAGTTTCTTCTTGATTAAATTTTTATTATGGTTATGAAATTTTCGTGACAAAATACGGTATTAACGGAGTGACTAGACAGAAATTTAAAATATGTCTCTTTTTAGCAAAGTGAAAAACACGGAGAAAATATTTTAATTTAAAACGTCAAAAAATAAAGTTTCGCGGTTGGTTTCGACATAAAATAAAATTCGTATACGGAGAAAAATATTCTTTAATCATTTCCTCATTAAATTTACCCAACATAAATTGAAAATATTAAACGTAACAACACTCGAAACGCAAACGATGCACTCTGCAAACGCATCGCAAACTCAATTTTTTTTCCAAAAAAACAAAATACTTAAGCAGGGACCAACACATTTCCATAGTACATTCCACATCACCTTAACAGTATTCTAATGAATTAAATTAAGTGGCAATCCCGCGAAATGTGCAACCTCCGAGAGAAAGCGTCGCGGACAACGGAGTGCATATTGTCGTTTTTCATCACCCCAGGGGTGCACCGACGAAATGCACTTTTGCGACGATCCGTTTCGCAATCTTAATTTTGCACGCGGTTGCATTAAAGCAAGTTCGCTTAACGACGCTCTTTCTTATTGCGGATCTTATTTGTGTATGGGGTGTGTGTTCTTAAAACGAGTAACTTGATCCGTTTGATGGAAATGTGACGTTTGTTTGATTGTGCGAAGATTTGTTTTGTGTTTGTGTTTATTGAAATTTTGATGAGTATAGTTATGTTTGGTCTACACGATGTGAAGAGATCTTCGTTTGAACATTTTTATATGATTTATGAAAGAGTAGAATGTCAAAATCAGTTTTTAGTTTGAAAAATGTAATAATTAACTATATTATATTTTGTTTAATATAATAATCAATTAGAATATATGTATAACAAGTATAGTCAATTTTATTATATTTATCAATTGAAAAAGAAATCTATTTTTTTTTAAACATACCCAATCATTATTTTAAAAGAATCAATGATCTGAAAATAACCATTGAATTCAAAAGCAAGATATTTACGAAAATATTCAAAATCAAATTGCAGCTTTCGGATCTGCGCTCTTCATACGTTGTGTTGTGCATTATGCGCAATGCTCAGAGTGCACGCCGCGAATGATAATAACCAGCGAAGTGTTGTTTGTCGGCAATGCACAGAAACAGTAACTGTGAAATGTACCCTTGCATTCCAGCAGGGGCATAATTAAAGGGCCACGGTGGTCCTTGATTGATGCCCTTCTCGTTCGTCGGGGCATTTTTCAAGTGGACGTCGACGCAATTCGAACCGTTCTCGTTTGTGAAATGATTGCTCCTCGAACTGTGTGCCGCACAATTTCAATGGATATTTTCGTGTGGGTTCACTTTTTATATTCGAGAATTAGTAGTAGAAGGGTTTAATTAGTAGTTGAAGTATGTTTTAGTGACGATATACATAATCAATGAAGGATTAATAAATTCATTTTGATATTGATTTTTATTGAATTTGGAATTGAGTTGAGAATAACTGAGTGCAGCATGTTTGCGGAGAAGCTTATCACAGCATAATGGATTCTTTGTTGGAGTATTCGACGCAAACTGTTCTGTACGGATCAAATGTACTTCTTGTATCGACGATACGATGCGAATCTAACATACGAAGATACAAAGCACAAAGGACGCTGTCTAAACATGTAAACGATACCATCTCGTCTGCGTTTAATTCAAATCGCAAAGCGTTTCCATACATGGGTTCCGCCTTCATTAAATTTGCGCTTAAATTAACGCTCGAGATGAAAAAATCCCCGGATTAAAATCGACTCGCTCTTTTAATACATATTTCGAATAATTTTTCTGACAACGAAAGCGGCATCGCTGTATGCCAAAAAAATATAAAATAAAATGGGGTAAACATAACAAAGCCGGCAGGCTTACGATGTGAAGCGGCGACATAAAAAATGCTTCGAAAAATTAACCGTTGTTTGCCTGCGGTGAAATTAAGACGAGGCTTCGACAAAAGTGGAATTAGGCGAAACGATAACGGAAAATAAAGGCTGGCGAGAGGCAAAAGGTGAAATTGATTGAAACCGAAATCGTCCACTTGAAAATGTTTTCGGAGGTGAGGAAAAAAAAACAAAATACAATTACTGACTGAAACGGTTCATTGTTCTCGTCAATATTATGACGGGGTTCATTAAAAATTTGCATCGAAAAAGCTATGCCGTTTTCGTAGAAAAAATAATCATTTTGTATCAAAAGGAGTACTAATTAATTTTAACAAAATTGAGTATTCTATTACACCGAAATTGATTTGATAAATATATTCTAATTATAGAAAAATTGAGTTTATTTTTAAAACGATCAATATGAGACTGAAATGTATACCTTTTTTCTAGACATATACCACGAATGTGATTGTATATGTACGATACGGTCCATTCTAGTCGATTCACTCGGCAATCTCTGATTCGAATGAAAGTAACACGCGAAAGCTTTCAATGGCAAGGGTCACAAGCCTCCCCGGTATTAATTACACGCACCTGTCGAAAGCTCCGATCACAGCATTATTTCCCACCCGACGAAAACGCTTTTTGATTAATTGTTCCGACTCTTGGATACTTAAAGAAAAAAATGTCATTTAGCACATCGTTGTTTTTTACGTTATTTACGAAATTATTTTTTTGCGTACCTAATACATATCATTGTTGGACATTTCAAAAAGACTTTCTATATATTTCTCATTGCTGCAATTTTTTTAATGAAATTAATATTTGAACATTTTTTCTTAAATAGTGTTAAGATACGGTCGTTACTATTATTCATCTATCAATTTTGCCATTTAAATTTTATGATTGATAGGAACTGATAAATTCTAAATAGTTTACACTTTGATACAGTTTTTTCACCACAAGCCGAATGTTTTCGGATGGAAAAATTTTTTTTTGATTCACAATCCAAATTTGCACTCCAATGCTACATTATTATATGTTGCAAATACTGTATACAGGCGGACTTGGACTTTCGCACGTGGTTGGTTCCTGAAAACGTGTGCGAAAGTTAAATGTTCGAAAGTAGAGGGATGTAAAAAAAACACCAATATTGGTATTTAAAATTTTTATTTTTCAAAAATTACAATAATATAATGTATTGTGAATTATCGCCAAAAAAATCTGAAAGAACGATTTTTTCAAAATGTGCGAAATAGCGAATGTGCGAAAGTTTAGGTCCGCCTGTATTTCCTGGCTTTTTACAAATGCGTGAAAATAATGTTTTTGAAAATTATGTAAAAAAATAATTTGAACGAAAACTAAAATCTAAAAATACCAAACGTCAAAACAAACTCATACTTATTTTAAATAAAGATACATTTTCCAACAATTTTCTTCTAATAAAAGTCTTAATAAATATAATCACCCCGGAAAATTTCACAAAAAAAAAAACAAACAAGCACTCTCAAAAACCCCACACGGGAAACGAAACGTTCCAACTACTATTTGCACGCAACTCAAGAGCGTTAAAAATCTCGCAGCGAACTTTTCCGTTCGACGCGAACTTTTCCGCGACGCAGCACCATTTTTCCGACGGAGTGAATTCGAGCCATCCCCGGGGAGGGCCGGGGACGAATTTTCCGACGCTTTCGGCCAGTTGGCAAGATTCGTCGAAGCAGTTCCGATGCAGGCTGCAGCCGGCTTCGCCCGGTTTCGCAGGCAATATTTGCAGTTTGTTCGCGCGGTGTCGCCCGGCAAACTTCGGCAATAAAGCGGCGGCGAGCGCTGTATAATTTCTTCGCTGAACTTTCTTCGGATATTTATGACTCTTGTATGACTCGCATCGCCATCCGTTTCAATTACGGCAGTTTCGTGCCGGCGTATTTTAACCGAATAAATATTAATTTTGTATTGTTGTCGGTGGAGGGTGCGGAATTTTTGTGGAAATTGTCGCTGCGCTGTGAGTTTTGTGGAAGCGGGGTTGTTGGAAGGTTGAATGCGGATTTGGATGGGAAGTGGGTTGTAGGATTTGTTAAGTGGGATTTGTGTTTTGTGTGGTTTTTTTTGCAACATTCTGAATAAATAATGTTAGAAATCATTGAGATCATATTCAGCAATGAATTTCTTTGAAAGATGGTTTATGTAGGTATGTTATTTTTATTAAGTGCTGTTTATAATATAAAAATTTTCTAATATTTTGTGAAAAAAAATTTTTTACGTTCCGTATTTACTTAAATGAAATTTCGCGGTTCATGTTTTTCGTTTGAGTATCATAGAATTATGTATATATCAAATAATGTTTATTTATAAAGAAGATATTTATAGATTAAATTTAATTCCTTATTCATACAATTTTTACCTTTATATACAATTTTCAATGAGAATAAAAATATTATGTTTATTAAAAATATTTTTCCATTTTCTTTTTGTTCATTTATATTATAAATTTTTCACAAAAAATAAATTATTTATAGCACAGACGTGAAATAAAGTTTTATATAAACTCATATATGAACTATTCTAAACATATACAAAAAAATCATACCAGCAACATTATTATATTTCATTATCATATATAAAACGACTAACTCTGCACGAATTACGCATTCTTCTCGCGAATCCTGCTAATATTTTTATTCTCCTCCGATTTGCAAATCAATGCAAAGACCGTGGTAAAAAGCGGGTCAAAAGAAGAACAATGGGTGAACGGGGAGAGGCCTCCACTGAAACATCCCTCTGAAGTATAATTGGGAAAGTTTTCCCGCAGCGCCATTTTCACTTCATTAAAATCGCGAAGATCGCCGTCGATGCTGCATTTCCTTCGATTCAAAAACGCGAATTTTTCACGGGAAAATTCACAATGGGTTGCGCAGCTCAAACAAAAGACCCGATCGCAATCTGAATAAATTCCCGAGACATATTTCAGCGGTTCGGCGAAGTATACGTCTGAGGAAATAATGCAACTTCTTATGTAAATCGCGGAAGGTTTTAAAGTTTTCAATGAATATTAATTCTACTTTATACCTCATAATCTATGTATTGCGAACAGCTTAATATTTATATGTTCCAGATTGAATGTTTTATTTTGATAAAATATGCAATTATATTGTATTATACTTAGGAAAATGAATTATCTTATTGGGTACGAGATTTTTATTTGAAATAGTGTCACAATGAAAAATTTTGAATTAAAATAAATTTCTTACATATTTTATAAATTATTATCATTATGGTACGATATTTTATTGTTACATGAAAACAATCGTATTAACTAAACGGGAAAGTTATATTACTTCTATGATAATAATTTTTTGTTGCCAAAAGTAATACACTCATGTTATATTATATAATGTCATAATAATACGTGTTTGTGTCAAAGAAGATTGAAATACGTGGACAATAAAGGTTTTGTTTAGACTATAAATAAATAGCTACAGAAATGATATTGGACTCGGTATAAAGATACCAAACATACTTTGGTTTCACGTTGATGCAAAACCACAAAACTGAACATAAAACAGAATAAAAAATGACATGTAGCTGAAGCATATATTGTATAATACTTACCGTATTTGCCATATAGCATACCTTTGTAAAACAAAAATTAAGTTAATGTTGAGTAAATATTTCACGAGGAAAAAAATGCGGCACATTTAATTCTATACAGTATTAGATTAGCTAAATTGAGTTAATACAAAATATTTATATCTATTCAAGTCTTTTACACTTCGAAATTTTAGTTTTGATCATAAAAATCATTAATCAAAAATACCATATTTAAAAAAAAAAAAAACAACATCCATCCAACCGAAGAACATAACTTACTCCCGACGGGTCCGAAAAACTGCGCGGAAATTTGCATAAATCCCGCTCGCGGGTATCGCCTATAAAACGCAGCAGTACATTAGGGCCGGCGGGAAAAGGTGGAAACCATAAAAGAGCTGAAAGTGCGCTGGTTCGAAGCCAAAGGCGGGCATAAAAGAAAAATAATGGTCACTTATTCGGGGTCCGGCGAGATCAAATGTGCGCCGATAACTTATCCGCGGCACTGTTATGGCCCGGTGCAATCGCCGGTGCATTTGCTGACCCCGTGCAGCAATGGGGCCGCATGTGTGTGCTGACCCCGTAAATTCTTGGGTGACATACAAATTAAACAACGTCCTCGTTTTTTGTTTCGCAGCTTTCGGTGTACGGAGCTTTTAGTGCTGGCGCGCTGAGATATCGCGCGGATGTTATTCGACGGTGGGTGATGGTTTGTGATTGCACTTTTGCTTATTGTCATGGTTGATTAGATGTGTTTTTCAATTTGATGGTTGAATAATTTCGTGTATGGTTTGATTAATGTTAGGTTTGATGTATACCGAATGTGTATAATGAAGATAAAAGATAGAGACATGTTTATAGCGGTACGTGTCGCGTAATATACGAGAAGCGCATTTACAGCTAGTATATAATGCGTTAATATTTTCTATTTGCATATCTAATTTAGGATAAATGCGCCTTGATTAAAGAGTTGATGGATAACATTTATGTAGGTCAAAGCACACCCTGCCGCAACGATACATACATAAATTTGCATAGTTTGAAGAAAGTGCAATCAAGGCCTTTGAATCACTTCGGATTGATGTACGCACGCGAGCAAAGAACATCTTAATTTTTTAAATTATAACACGCGAAACGATTCAAATATTCAAATTGCATTTAACGAAGCGGCCGAAAACCGATAAACCGTTTGCTAAGTTGTTGCGGCCGCAATTTAATATAGCTGACCCAGATTCCGGGTGGGCAATCTTCGATGTCCATCCCGGTGGAAATTGTTATTTTATCATTTCGACGCTTTTCGAAATTTCCCGCCGAGAGCGTTCGAAATGGAAAGGTTCCGAAAGCAGGGGGTCCAACGTGACGGCTGGTGTGACGGATCTGGTCCGACGCCTTCGCGTCATAATCTAAATTGATATCTTAATTGGATTTTGATTGATCGCCTTATTTATTAAAAGGAAGAACAGAAGAACGATCGCTGGGTATGGCATACGTGTAACTGACAAATAAAAACAAACTATGATATGTATATTATTCGAACAACCGATTCTTATATATACACCAAGTTTGAAAATATCGTTAAAATAACCTCACTGTTTTTCAAAATTTATTTTTAAAATTAATATTTTCACTTAAATAATTTTCAATATTTTTGATGAAAGCTTCGATACGTTCATGTAAGAAAAAAAAGTCTCTTTTTTAATCAATCATTGGTAAATCATTAACAAGTACAGACAATTTATTGAGAGCACTAAATGAGATTTGTACTGACACGTTTACAGTTTGAAATTCGCTGAAATGTACGGAGTTCGTTGAAGCGAAAGCGTTAAAGGAAGGAAACGAGCATTCGGGAATGCAAATGCACTGTTGCATCGTTGCTTATTTGTGGCGCTCGTAAGAAATCCGACAATCGCACGAATTTCCGGATATTATTCTGAAACAGGCTACGATTTGCTCTGAAATAATAATAACATGAACGCGAATCGAGTAAATTCTGCGAACCGGAATATTTGATGATTTAACAAACGGATATCCGCAAACGTGTAGGGAGATGTCGACTTTGTCGAACGGGAATCCAGTTTCGATAACTTTATGTGAGACGACAGCACTAATGCGGGAAAATAAATTTTTCGCAAATACATTTATGTATAATATTGTTGAGTATAAACGAAATTTTCCTTTTCAACATATATAATATTGAATCGACGGAAATTCATTTCGTATTAAATAAACACAGAGATTTTTCTAACATATTAAAATTTACTATGGAAACGTAAAGTTAACGCTTTTAACCAGCAGTTAGTTTGATTGGCGGTTATTCACAACCAGAGCTTTTCCTGCGGCGGGAAAATTTTGAGCGAAAGCTTGCCTAAACAATCGCGAATGTATGAAAGAGAAATAGAAGGCGAAAAGCTCAAAAGTGGAGCTTTCGCGCAGTGTGAAAACACGTTTCCGACATGCAAACTCTAGTTAACTTGAAACTCGTGTACACATTTCAAATTATACGTGTGCGGAAACTCTTAAGTGACGCAAACGGAGCGGTCGGAAAATGGCTAAACCCTTATTAAAGTGACCCAAGTGTGGGGGGGCTCGAAAAACAATTACGTCCCGCAGCCATGTTTAAGGTACAATACAAAATATTATTCCGAAATTATTTCCCTGTATATTCCCAGGTGCAAAAGTTTGAATTAAATTATAGGAATATCTTAATAAAATCGTTATATCCAATTATGAAGAATTAACGAATTGGAGTATTTTTTTGATTTCGATAAAATCTCATTAAATGTTTTTAACTAAAATTAGTTCTCTGATTTGTATGTCGTGTTGTTTGAGTATAACATTTTATTTGAATATTATTACTCGCTAAAATTTTTATTATTTCAGACCCAAAAAGCATTTGTCTGTATAACGAAATTTTAGCATTATCTATTACCAGAATGACTTTTTCACGTGCAGGCATTTACCAGAGTAATAAATAAACGTAGATATGAATGCGAGTGCGCAATCGGAAAGTCACGCTCCCGATTCCTTAAACGACATGAAAGAATGATCGAACGCGAAACGAGATTAGAAGCGGAACGCGTTAAATCACGAAAATAAAACATTGGATATTAGATTTGTTATAACGTATTCGCGGCTCGACTGGAAATGATCCGTAAAACCTCTCGCATATAAATATAAACGAGGTGTGCGTTCGCGTAAAAGATGTTATTTTATCGATCCGCTTCCGCAGTAAATTTATTTTTTATCCGATTTCGTACGTGTTCCGAAAATGACGGCGCCGGAGAATAAAACATATAAAAAAGAAGAAAATTACTAGATTTTTTTCGGCCCCTTCACATGTATATATTGAGACGTCATCGCTAGTTCGGATTCGAAGATCGAGCCCATCTCTGCCGAACATCCATCACCGTTGATAAAGCGAAACTGCGATGTTGACCAAACATCAATCTAGTGTCGACAAAGGCCCTCCGCATAAAGGGAATACACAAGCAAATAGTTTTTCGTCTGTGGCCCACGATCCCGATGGCAATACGGCCGAATGGGGTACCCCCGGGACCCTGAGGGTGGGCCCGGGAAATGGGCACCCCTGCCCCAAACGACATTATTTGAGGTCGAACGGAAATAACGATTGAAACGCCCGTATATAAATACGATCGAAAAGATTTTTCTGGCTACGCGTATAAACACAAACGTATACATTCGATTCCACGCTCTTTTGATTTTGATCCACCCCCCCCTCCGAGCCTCGGCGAGAAAGTCGGCTGTTTAAAATAATATATTTTCTCGTGATATATGTGTGAATTATTTATTTTTCGTGTTTGAGTAAATTGTACGGTGCGAGAGAGGCAGTAAATTTTATTCTTATTTGATTCATTTGTCTTTGCAGGAGGGCGCGCACTCGGTCGCCCCTTGAAGTGGGTTACATTTTATTAAAAAGGAAAATATTAAAATTTTCGTATAATAATTATGCGTTACGCGCTAAATGATTTATTCGGCCATTTTTCATTTTTCGTTTTTTTTTCGTATCCACGTCTATACGTGGCTTATATAATAAAATATAATTTTTTTTTTACGTATGGAGACCCGAAGGAAAGCGATTTGTTATTTCTTTTGTCTTGGCGGCTTTTGCTTACATATTTGTGCGGCTTTATTTCGTACAATCCACTTACATTCGCGAAAATGCGACTTTTCGACAGTAAAAAAGACGAAGAGGAAACATAAAAAAGTAGCTAGAAGAGAGAGGCGGCATTGGAAAATTTCGCATTCGAAAATCGTCGGACGCGGAAATTCGTCGTCGCGGATTTAATTTAAATAAAATTCGCGCACAATAAGAAACGCTAAATTACACAAATTGCTTGTAAAATTAATTCCTTTAATCCTTCGCGTCTCGTTCGCATTTATAATACAGAACCTACTCTAAAAATAAATTCATTAATCTGCACAAAGCTTAGCCCGCTCGGGTGTAAATCTTTTGTCGCTACGGAATAACACGACTGAAAGTAACGTTTACTCTCCTGTGTAATATTGTGATTTGCTGTTATTGAATTTTCATTTTTAATCGAATAATCAGGCTCAAACAATTTTCGTGTAGTTTCCCGAATCAATTCGAGAAGCACCTGTGAATTTGCACGGTGGAATCTAGATCGGTAGTTTACTAGAAGCATACCAATGACAATTGATATGTGCGGCGACACGGATCGAATTTAACGCTTGGGCCTCCATAATAATACTCTGGTTCAATTCCGTTTACGGATTATCCAGATTTAGGATAAACCTCTTAATTTGATAGAAACAACGCTATCAACAAATATCGGATAAATCGAAATTTTTTGAAATAACGAAAAATTGAGATTTAAATCTAAATTTATTTTGAAATCATCATTATTATTTTTTAATATATTTATTTGTGTACACACAAATACAATTACACCACTATTAAATAACAGGTTATATCCCAAAGTCGCCATGGTGGCTAAATCATTAAATCGTCTCATCAACAGGATACGATGACATTAAAAGGTGCACTCCTAAGTAGCCATTGCGGTCAAATCCTTAAATCATTTCATCATCAGGATTGGAAGGAGGATCGATCCGAATGCACGTACTGCACATATTGGTGCATCGATCGCAGACGACAACTCATAATTGTTGTTACAAGCAATCATGACGCCGGTACATATAATTTGTATGGCGGACGATAAAGAATGAAATCGGAATATGTATTGTTCGATCGATATTTTTTGTGTATTGTTCTTTTATATGATTTTTGAAAATTGTATTAAAAATAATTTGATTTGAAATGTTTGAATAATTTTTCAATATATTCATGTTGCATTTTCGAAACTGTGGAGTTTTTACCTACCGATATAGATTTTAAATGCATTTATCTAAATATGTGATTCATATTTTGAAAAAAATAATAAATAAAAAAACGCCAAAAAAATATCGATGTTTCTTTGATTTATTGATTTTAAAAGGAAAATCGTAACATTTTTGGATAAACAACACAATTTTTTATATAAAGTACAGGTTGTGCTATTATTTTTCGGAGCGTCCCGTTTTGAGTTCTGGGAAATATAGTCACCCTTCAGTCATACTAATAATCGGTCGTAATAGTAATCAGTCACTCTAATTAATTAGTATGTATTCGAATATTTAATGCGCATACGCATTTATAATACTAGACTATTTTTTCACAGCGATAATAGAATTCGATGGAATCGACCCGCTTTTTCAAATATCACACAGACAAAAATTCAATAAAAACAACAAAAAAACCGTAACAGCCGTTATAAAAATATGCGACATTTTTTGAAAACCGACATCAAATCCACTATACAACAATTCCGAACAACAAACTAAAACACAACCGTATTAATCGATCGAAATTGCGCATCCCGAATTCGGTGAGTCCAAATCGGGTACGCCCCGAATCTCTTGATTTATACGTGGGAACAAATCGGCCCACCGAACTAACATTAACATGAACACACGAGTATACATGTAAGCGTTTAAAACATCATCAAACTGCAATCAAGTGGCGTATCGCCCGCCGACTAATCACAAATATTGAAAATTCATTACCATTTTAAGCGAGCGGCGAACGAACGAGTGCTCGTGAACGGTCGGCGAGATAAACCGAAAAGTGTATCTCAATAAAAAGGGGTATGTGTGTTTTATGTATAGGCGCATCCTGAACCGTGTAAATACGGTGGTTCTCAATTTTTTTTTGGGTATGGGTGTATGTTGTTGATGTTTGTCGGGTCTCGTATAGATTGAAGTAGTTGCTTGAGAAAATATATCGGAATTTTATTTATTTATTTGAGTTTAGTAGTACTAGATTTATTATTGTATAGTTTTTTATTTTTGTTAAACTTCAATAATTTTTACTTATAATTAGCGCATTTATCACTTTTTTTAACTCTATTTGTTGTTTCTTTATTGAATTCATTATTCAAAGATTTTGTGCGCCTATTTGCAGCTATTTCATTCTTATAGAATTTTTTTGTTTAGTTCACAATTGCTATTACTTCTACTATGTTTTCTAGCGTATCTTCTGCAGTTTTTTTTAAAGTTACTTCAATCTGTGTCTCTGTGTCATAAATTACTGAAATGAAAAAATATAATTATTGCACAACAATAATAGATATTATTATTAAAAAAATGACGATAGTATAATATTGAGTAAAATTTTTTTTTTGTTTTTAAATAAATATTTACTGATTTTCATTTAAGAAACTATCTTTCTTTTTTTGAAGGTATCAAACCAATAATCTCTTCTTTCAGTTATTTGATCTCAAAATAGCTCTCAAGATTTACCTTGCAAAAATACTTTTTAGAATTCAGTTTAATTTTTAATATAAAAACGGTCTCATCATATTGAACAGTCTTGAATACACGTAAAAAATTATAAATAGAACGAAGCATTTGCCCAAAAATTACAAATTCATATTTTTCATACGAATTGTGAAATCACACGATTTTTCAAGCACAATCTTATTTTGGTTCAAGTATGTATTTAAGATAAGAATTCATTCAAATTCAAACATTATTCAGAACCACGTCCGAATTTAAAACCAGCAAAATCGCCAAAACACAAAACGGATCACCTCATTTCCTCCACGTGAAAAAGTTTAAAAACCGCCGACCAAATCGAATCGAATCGAAATGAAACGAAAAAAAAGTATACATACGAAACAAGGATCGACGTTGCAGCCTTCCGTATAATACACGGGAAGGAGAGTTCATAATAACATCGGAATATATACGACTAATTTATACAGAAAACTTATTCATTTCGTTTTTTTTTTTACGTATTTATACCCATCGTACGTACCCCGAAGGGATCGGCATTCCGGCAGGTATTATATTTTTAACACTTCGGGATCAACCTCGACACCTGTGTGTAGTACGGGCATTATGTACATGTGGTGGGGTATAAATATAAAAATCCCTTCGGTAGACGTAATTGCTCTAATGAGAGCGGAGGTGTTAAACCTTCGCGCCCGTAACCGACCCGAAAGGGTTAAATTAACTCGGGACGCGCGCAGTCAAATCTGAATAACTAATTTCGTGTATGGGCCAGGGCGAGAGAATGTGTGTTTGAGGAAGTCGTTTGGTGATGTGTATTTTGAATTTTTTTGAATATGTGATGATTTTTTTCATAGTTTCCGTTGCTGGTTGATGAAAAATTTTCTATATTAAAAGGAATGAGTTTGATTATTTAAGTTATTTTTTTTTAATATGCAAGTATTCAAATTAAAAAAATTGTTGATTTAAGAATAAATAAATTATAAATTATCAGTGGATGAAATAACGGAGAAGGTTTTTTTTTATATAAATATACAACTGAAATATAATATAGAAAACACTGGCTGTGATTTTATATTAAAAGAGGAAAAAATATTTTTTATTTATAATAAATATGCTGCAATATATTCAATTGTACATGGATTTCGGCGAACTCCCAATATACGAGATTTCCGTAGCTTGTATAATATTTTGTGGTTTTATATTTAATCATATTTCAATAAGATTATTTTCTTAGAACATAATACGTTACACATGATATTAACATGATTTCTATTCGAAGAGAAATAATATATAAAATATTACGATATTTATATCGAAGCAATACTATGATACAAATTCTATGATTATGACCTTCGAGCAACATTTCCTAAATAAATTACATGATAACTACTTACTTTGACATACTTTCTCTATAGGTATTCCATATACAAAATTTCCACGAACAAGCGAATATTCACATCACAAAGCGTAAGCGGGTCAGTATTAAAACTTGAATACGGAAAGCCTGAAAATTGAAAACATCACACGTTAACGAATCAAAGTTACTCCGAAATACACAAGCGCACCTAACACATCCACTTAAAACTTTGAAAACACGTCCACATCGTCACTTCTGAACACTGCAAGGGTTCAAAATCATAAAGCACATCTGTCTACCTCAGCAATTACATTCGTGGCTAGTTGCGACCGCAACTATAAATACAGATCGCGCTTCAGCGAAATTGCACCAGCGTAACCTACATATTCTGAAAACTGGCTTATGCATGTTTCGAGCGCTGAATTTCTAGCTGTCGTCTAGGGTTGTCGGTTTGAATGGTTTATGTTTTGTGAGAGTAATCTCGATTGTATTGAAATTGAAACACTCGGTTTTTGTAATATACAAGGTAACGATACTAGTGATTAACATATGCACAATAAGTATATATGTAACAATATGTACACGTGGTTGACCACTTTTCTGAAAAACGTAAAAATTAAGGTATTTAAAGACGATAATTTTTCGAAAAGTGTGCGACAAAAAAGATGTGAAATAAACAGCTAATATATTGCACCCTTTTCTAAAGATTATTGTCATTAAAAACCTTAATTTTTACGTTTTTCTGAGAAGTAATCAATTACTGGTACATAGTCAACAACTGGTGTATTACTTAACTGGCAACTTAATTTAGCAACCTTATTA
The DNA here is from genome assembly GCA_028571205.2 of Hydropsyche betteni. Taxonomy (NCBI): domain Eukaryota; kingdom Metazoa; phylum Arthropoda; class Insecta; order Trichoptera; family Hydropsychidae; genus Hydropsyche; species Hydropsyche betteni. The sequence goes on from JAOXNN020000004.1 coordinate 4,807,571, forward strand.
TATATTTTATTTGATATTATTTTTGGTTATTGGAACTTCATTGGTTATTTCATTATAATATTCTTTGAAAATAATCTTGAGAAGATAATAAAAAAAAAAAAAATCCTAGTAGTTTAATTTCTGTTTAACAAAATGTTCAATTTTTGATCGATTGAAATTAATCGTATATTTAAAATTATTGAAATCAAAAATATTCTATAGTTTTACGGAAAGCCTTATAAAATGTGTTTTATCAGGAACATTTTGACACAATTTATGTTTCCATTTAAAATTTTTAAAAGTTCTATAGGGTTTCAAGAACAATCTGAAAATGAATCTCAATCTTAATCTCATTCTAAAATTCTGTAAAATCACATGAAAATGTTTCGAAAAATATATTCATCCTTCCGAAATACACTCAATTCAACTTATCTCGAATGAATCCAAACCATAAAAGTAAATTGAACAAGCGTATTGAAATCTTTTTTAAATTTCACAGACCACATTCCCAAATAATTTGAACCAATTCAATCCGATAAAAATTCCAAACATTCACCTAAACATAAGAAAAATTTTACACACCCCGACGAAACTCTACAAGAGCACTACACCCGTAACAACATCACCCGGAAACTCCAACAACCTCTGATTTGCACCACACCCACCCACCCACCCACCCACATCCACCCACACACATGCACACGCGAATATTTAATTAGCGCTGAAATTAGCGAACGTAGCGAAGTTTTCGACCGGCTGAAAGTTCGCCCTTCGGCGCCGACAAACGATTTCGGAACGAGTCGCGACGTATTGTTTGCCGTGCAATTCGCGTGCATTCGTTTCGTACTTATTGAATGTGCACACCTTTGTTTTCCGGTGTGTATGTGCTGGATGAATGGGGATTGTGCAACTTCGGTTCTGCGCTTTTGCAAAAGTGTATCGTGTTTCGTAATTTGATTGCGAACTCGAAAGTGGGCGGGTTATGTTCGGCAGTCGAGAAATTTGGTATTGTTCGAATATTGGATTTTTGTAATTGTATTGTAGTCGTGTGTTGATTTTTTAATTAAAATATTTTGATTGTTAATTAAATAATATTATATGTAATTTATATGATGTTAAATGAATGAAAATATCTTGAAAGTTTGTTTTTTTTTTTGTTATGCAAGGAAAGTATTTGAAGAAAGATTTTATAAAAGGGGACGGATTAAAGATTTTGAGAAGGGGAAGATAATTTTCAACAAGTTAAAAATTGAAACCATTTTTTATCATTTGGGTCAATTACCCGTAGCTAATTTTTTTTATTAACCACACCACATATCACTCAACTTTTATGAAAATCATTTTGATCAATTTGACTTAGTTATTGACTCACATCACTATCAATTTAGTATTTTGTAGTAGAATAGTTAAATTCGTTTCAATAGAGAATTGTTTCAAGAAAATATTTCTTAATGATGCTAAATGTAAAATAAAATAAAAGCTAAATTTTTATTCTCACATATATTTAAAAACTATAGATGTATCCAAAACTTTTTTTACAAGGTTCAAGAAAAATGTTCGATTATTTCTTATACTGTTAATTTTTTAGCTTTGGCACGATCAAAAATACAAAAAAACGTATTTTTATACCACAATGATTGATCCGGATAAGGTCAGTATATAATTATAGTTATTAAATGATAATTTATAATTATTGATGATTTTACATGGTGGAATTTTGCCACATTACAAATTTTCATGAAGTCTATTTAGATGAAAGATCCATCCGAACATACTGATGGTTTCCAATTTTTATCACTATACATTTTTTATACAATTTTTTACACGATAATCTTTGAAACATATCCCCCGTGGACAAGAGTCTAGGGTGTATTTCATCATCAATTATTGATCGTTTAGTGAATAAAATGTTATTTTTTTCCATTGTAGCAAAATTCTACTACTCTAAAAGCACATCAACTCCAGTATCATTTCGTTACAATAGGGAAAAGCGGGAACGGCTTTATTTGTGCGAGAACATATTTTAGGTGTACATCATTGATGAAATGATTTCCTGGCTGGGAAAACTTTCCTTTGAGTCAATTCCATTGTCGGTCGTCCACAATAGCATGAACGCACGCGCGCGCTCGTCAAACGCAGCCAACGTTCTATGAATAACCAAAGAGCCGATTCAAACGTCGATTCGGTTATAGTAATATTGTGTCGAAGGCGTGTGAATTTTGCTGAATGCTCTACGAAATCAATTCTGATAAGAAATTCATGCGATTCGCTTTAAAAGCCATCGAAATATTGCGTCAAACCGCAACCGGAACATACGCGCATGAATGAATCAAACATGCACAAAAACCACATCGCTAATTGCAAATAATACAAGTGCGTCAATTCAAATTATCATAAAATTAACTAAACGCTGTATAAGTTCAAAAATAAGCAAGGTCATCATTCGAAGCGAAAAAAACAAGTACTTCAGCCGTTGTACTCGAGTTTATCGTCGTCGAAAGTATGCGAAACTTCGGGCGAGCCTAACATTTTATACACGAGTGGAAATTTTAAATTCAAATTTTCGGCAAAATCGCGCTACTACAAAAATGAAAAGTTAAACGAATAATAAGGCAGCAGCAAAAAAAGTCGGCAAGTTGACGCCTGTGCATGTCGTCTGTGAGTAATAATCGCCGAAGAGCGAAACCAAAGTCCCCGGGCACTCGGAATCTGTCATTTTCAGAATTTCCCGGAAGACGGGAATAATAAATACGCACATTGATAATTTACATAATGAGCGTGCGGCCCTTCGAGACATAGAGAGAGGAGACCCGGTGGGTGGTTGCTTCTTGACTTTCTTTTTTTTTCTCCACCCGCCATTTATATGTATACTTTAACTTCCGTTTTATGCGCGTATATATTATGAGGCTATGCGAAAATAATATATTTTTTGTTCGCCGCGCCGGAACAAGGAGGGCGACGAGCTTAGCGGATATAGAGACGCTTCGAATGAATAATGTGCAAAATTATCCGCCGGCGACGATATTCGTTTCGAATTTTCCGCGGAAAACTCTCTCCTGAGCGCCGGCAGAAAATCTTAAATTCAAATCGGCGCGTTCACAATAAATAAATGTTTACCCGAAAATATATCCGCGGAGTGTGCCTTTTTTAAATGTTGTACTTTGCGATTCCGCGAATTACCCAAGACGAGATCCCCTTTTTATTAATCTATAAGGAATGCGAGTGAATTGTAAAAAGTGGTCGAAATGCATATTTTGATTTTTATTCGAATTACCAATCTTTTTATACTTTGATACGATATAAGATATAATATTTATGAATGTTATATAGCGTATATGCGCGATTTGATTCGATGGTGCGATATGCAATAAAATTAGTTTGCCGATAATTAATTTTGAAACGATATGTTCAGACATAGTTGTGCAGAGTAAAGTTCAAAATAGATTGATCGCCTCAAGGCAACGTTTCATAGGAGAGTTAAATCGAACCATTAAATTGTCCGAAGTACCAACACATTAGTCGGATAATGAACAATTGACCCGACTGCAATGACATAAAACTTCATTCACAAAAACCGTATATTGCCGAACCAAATTGAAAACTATTTCCAAATCAATAAAACTGCACGAATCACACAATAAAACAAATAGATTAAACGCTATTTAGATTTTGAAACAGTCGTAAAGCTCGCCATCGCCCCCATAACGCTTTACGTGTTTTTCGTTCGGGAAAACATAATGCACCGCGACGCTATGCGGAAAATGCCACGGGCGTGCCCGATATGCATCAAATTATTTTTAAGTGTGCAATTTAATTTTTAAACACCTCCCAAACCACCCACTGGTACACATGTACACACGGAAAAGGCTGAATACCGTCATAACACACACTATTGTCGAACACATATTGTTTTATGTGGTCGGTAACGTTTACGGGCCGAGGCGAGCGTATCCATATTGCCGCACAACGGCGATCTCGTCGAACCGTTTTTGCCGAATCCGTTTCTGTTTCTATGGTATATATGTCAGAGGTTGTTAAGTCAAGGTTTGTAGGTCACCCATTCTTTGACTGTGAACTTAAGAGAGTTTATAATTATGGTGATGGAACTTGAACAGTTTTTTGGGTATAGAAAAGTAAATGCATAATGTGAAGTGCTTATTAGAGTGAGAAATATTATGGTCAAGTGATGGAATGAATGTGTGATGAAGTGGATGAACGATATATAGAATCGTAAAGTGCCAAAACGGTATCTGAGGAATTCTTTGAACACAATTCACTTAGAAAGATTAAGTGGACGACAGGCAAAGAGAAATGTGGATTACTCTAGTTTCACATGATTGAAAAAATATAGTGAATTCTTCATTTAGTAGTAAGTAGCAAAAACTATAAAAACTTATACGATTGAAAAGAAAAATGTTCTAAAGTATTAGATTATTATTTTCAATGACAAAATTTTGATTCGAACTGTTTTCCAATAAATAATTTGACCGTATATATAACAGATTTCGATTGCATCAAAATTGCACAAAGCATAAAATATTTCTTTGCCCCATGCACTCTCAAGTGTTACTCTCTCACTGTCACTCTACTACTCTATTCACTGTTCACTGTTGTCTCCAATGTTAATATAATATAATAACAAAAAAAAATCGCAGACGTCAACACTAACCCCATCTTTCGCCCAATAACTTAAGGTCAACAACATACAATCGATCACCCTATCGCATTCAACACCCTTAAACTACACCACCGACTGAAACCAAACCCCCCGCCACACGAAAAAGATTAGAAACAACTGGCTCGAAATATAATACCCACCTCTCGGGCACATGTACCGTTGGCATATTGGTACGACGAGACGAGCGTTTTGGGCATAACGACGGCCGCCGTAGCGAGCCGCTTATCCGTTGACAAACGCGGCCATAACGCCGCGTTATAACGCGCTATAACGCAGGCCCATATTGTAAAGCTAGCGACGGGCGTCGTTAGCGCCGACGCGTTAAGCCGGCGCCACACCGCTGCCGATTCGTTTCGTGTTTTGTGCAAAATTGTCGGCGGTGATGTTTTTGGTTTTTTTTTTCGTGTTGGATTGTATGTTTTGTGTTATAATATTCTCGTGTTGGAGATGATGTTGTATAGATGAAAAAAAGGTTGTTGGTTCAATTTTTATTTGAAGATGAGAAAAAATAATTTACATGTAGACTAATTAAAATACAAGTTGTTTCATTTTTTATCCGAATCTCTATTGCAATAAAAACAATGAAACAAACCTATTGTATGAAGCTTCTTAATTGATTTATTAATTTATATCAAAGAGACAAGTTGATAATAAACTACCCGAGTCCTTCCGGGTTGCGATTCCAAGCGTCGACATTATTGGAAGCAAAACACATAACACACGGATAATGTACCAGAAACGACAATTATTTGACCGCAACTCGGCGACAATGGTGCTGTAAAATAAAGATCATCGCATTCGATGCGCACAAAGCCAGAACAAAGCGAATATAACCTTTTACGACCGTCGAATATGCATTATGTATGAAACGATAATAAACAACGACGCGAAAGCCTAGAAATCGTCATCAGTCATGTTGAAGTTTCGTCTTAGGTTTAGGTTTAACGGCCCCGTTCTATTCCGAAGCGAGTTTATGCAAATCGGTCGCGGAAGTCTTCCCGAGACGACCGGGTCATTAGGATTTGACGATCATGGACGTCAGCCGTTTCAGTACTAAATTTCAGCCCATGACTGCTGACTATTTCGACTATTTAGTGCTCAATGAGCGCGAGCATATGTGAGATTGTGCCTCGAAGTTGTTACATTGTTCGAATTTCAATTTCGACTTTGTCTCCGTTAGGAGACTTCGGCGCACGTGCTGGGCCAACTTTAGACGCCGTAAAATGATGTCGTATGATGTGCTGATTGTACATTGTAGTTTTGCTGTATTACGGAGGATAGTGAATCGAAAAAAAAAAACTGCCGAAACCAGGGATCGAACCAGGGACCTTTAGATCTTCAGTCTAACGCTCTCCCAACTGAGCT
>JAOXNN020000004.1:4813692-4837143 GCA_028571205.2 Hydropsyche betteni
CGAAACCAGGGATCGAACCAGGGACCTTTAGATCTTCAGTCTAACGCTCTCCCAACTGAGCTATTTCGGCTGGTTGTACTGATTTTACATTGTAGTTTTGCTGTATTACGGAGGGTGAATCAAAAAAAAAGTTGCCGAAACCAGGGATCGAACCAGGGACCTTTAGATCTTCAGTCTAACGCTCTCCCAACTGAGCTATTTCGGCTGGTTGTTTCATTTCGTTTATTTTTCATTCATTACGATTTGATATGAATTAATTAATTACCTGTTGATAAAAAAGGTCAAAAGATCATTGACTCTTAATTAACGTAGTTAATAATGTGTTATTTATATTGTTTGTATTGATAAAACAAGAACGGGGTCAAGAAGTTAGATAAGTTGTTGTATTATAATTGAGTTTATCAGTGAAATTTTCCGCGATTCTATAATAGGAAATATATATTCAATAAATTTAAATAAAACAAAAAAGAATTTATAGGGAAAATAATTTGCCGAGACCCGGGTTCGAACCAGGAACCTTCAGATTTAGAGTCTGATGCTCTACCGACTGAGCTACCTCAGCTGTGTCGTAAGCAAGAAAATTAAAAAAGTCACGGAAAATGCGAAATAATTTCTGAAAACATATAATGAAAATGTCAAAATCAAAGAAAATTTTTTGAACAAAAAAATATATCATCTAAATACAAAGTTGATTATTCATGTTAACAATTTGTTTGAGATAACGAATTTCAATTCGTACGATAAGTGAAAAATTTCTTATATCAAGGTGAATTGTCAAGTGAAGAAAATTTCTTCACTATGAAAAGTTTAATGTAAAAAGTACGGCGGTAGAAAAAGAAAGAGAATGCCATTCTCTGTGTAAAAATTCATTTTGAGGGAAGGGCGATGTAATTCAATTAGGACTCTTCCACTTTATGAAACTCTCTTATATTGTACATTTTATATAGAACGTGCTTGCGTATCGACAGTGTTTTATAGGGCGCGATTCTCGAATCACCCATTGTCGATCCAGCATTGTTGCGTTATCGTAATTGCTTTCTGAACATGAGATGTCTACCGAATTCGCTTCTGTACACAGATCGACAACCATCTAAAAAATACACAAATTATAATAAGCGTAAGAACAACTAAAAAAAAAAAAAACCACTCGATCGTCGCGCTCAATAAAACAGTAATCGACTATTGAATATGTGCGTATTTATATCGAACTCATATTATGACTTTTGAGGTCGCGGATCGTCGGGTTGTCCTCGGGTATGTGCACAAGTTCCTTTGAAAATCAGTACGAAAATCTGGAGACATTCGCCAAAGGGAGAAAAGGTGGAAAGGAGGTCGGCGTAATCCGAGATTATCCGGAATAAAAAAAATATCGCTCGATTTGACTTCTGAAAATCTCGGCCAGATCCACTCCCGCTGAAATCTCTGTTCGGAAGGTAAAAAAAAATCAAAGAAACAATTCAAAGGAAAGTGTTTCTTTCTTTCTTTCCATTAGATTTTGAATAATTTTGTATATGATATAATAATACCCCGCATAAGAAAAGATTCATAAAAATTCTATTCATTTTTTATACGAATAAAGACCGTATATTTGATATTGAAATATGTTAGTTTCTTGACATAAAAACGATAATCTTAAACCAATAATATATTTTATTTTTTCACGAAGAATATTACTTTTTGGATTTCATATAAAGCAATATGAGGATTACTGTTCTGTAAATATGATTTAAAAAAAGTCGGTTTTGAAAATTTATTCTGACAAATAAAATCGTTCCATATATTTCGAAATTATATAATACTAGCTGAACCCGGCAAACGTTGTCCTGCCAGTCTGTATTATAACAGCTTGATGTGATTCTATTATTCTATGAATTGCAACTAAATTCAACAAATGACAAATCTTTGACTTCTCGTGCTAAATTTTTTTTTGATTTTTTTTTGGTTTTTAATGACACGAAAACCTCCACAAAAAATACATATACATGCCAATTTTCATAGTGATCGGTCGAACGGTTTGGAGTGAAACAACGTCATACATATATACAAACATCCATTTTTATATATATAGATATAAATTATCAAAATACACAACACAAATATAAAAAAAAATACGACACAAAAGGTTTAGCGCAACTGTCAAACGCCAACGGGCCATGAGTGGTGTGCTCTACTGACGTCTGAGCGCATTTCTTATCGTCGTTCGCAGCAGCCGAGGGTGCATCCAGCAGGATCTATTTAAAAATTGCACGTGTCAATCTCGGGTAACCCCGGGGGAAACCCGAGCTGGCTCCCGAGGGACTCGGGATTTTTCTTCATCCGTTTCACGAGGATTGCCGACCACTAAGATTTAACACCGTCATCATTCAAACGGTTCGGGGTTGGAAAGTGCGAATTTTTTACAAGAATAATTAGATGCGTCCTTTTTTATGTCGATGCGAATTTCTGCAAATTGTTGAAATTTTTCTAATAATGTGAGTTTTATAAATATTTTATTTTAAGAAGGTTGATTTAATATAAAATTGAGAGATATTTAAATTTCACATTGTTTTTTTATATTAAAAGAAGTTATAAATTCACGACAAAATCTACTACATTGTACTCGCTATATATAAAATGGGATTTTCGAAGTGAATTTATACAGTGACGTAGTGAAGAGGGGCGAAAGGGTAAGATAACCCCGTTTACCAGTTTGAAGGGGGCACCAAAATGAGGTTTAAAATTTTTCATTGAAAAATCGAAACGTTTAATTTTTATTGGTTGGTTAATGTGTTTAAGTTTTGAAATTCGATTTAAGAAAAAATATAATAAACTTCTTTTGATACCCTAGTTATACACCCCTGCCTTTTTAAAGAAAAATATCTTATGGGGATGCAACGCTAAGCGCTTTTATAGTTGTACACATTCGGATAATGTTCTGAGATTTTTCTTTAACGTCGGACCGAAAAGTTTCATTAGTGGAAACGCGATTTCAGTACGTATTGCAAAACAACGTTTGAAATTCTAATAGAATCGTATAACGATACCGTCGAATCGTTTTTATTTTTATTATTACGACACCTATTCGGTTTCTTTTAACACCAAGTGTTTTTACGACCCACAATATCTCGAAAAATGCATTCCAATGCATGAAAACAACAGTCAAATCAGCTGAAATTGTGCGCATTTATTTGCACACTAAAACGTTTCAAATTGAACAAACGTTTAGTATTAGGAAATATCATTTTGAAAATTTATATTTTTTTCTTCATAAATTTTTCACTGGGATCTCATTCAAAATTCATATGATACTCAGATTGCATTGCATCGTTTTTGTATGCATCAGGTTTGTCCAACTCTAGGATCCCGTTATTGCACCGATTCACGTTTCAGGTAAGGTCTCATGAAAGGAGCGTGAATTCAAAATAAGCAAATCCTGCAGATCATAATGGCCACGCGCTCGTTCGCAGCCTTTTTCGAATTTGCATCGTAAGGGACCGGGATACGGAATTCTTCGCCTTTCCAATATGCATTATACAGATGTGCACGAATATAGTTCGCAATTCTATACCAGCAGGATGAAAAGGGGGAGGATTCCTGAAAAAGATCAGTCTTTTATCCCCCGCTCGAGTCGGATGAATTGAGCTGAACACAAAATATTGCATCTATATTCTGTTCGTTTCTTTATTATGACTGGATTTCTAAATGTAATAAGAATAACTGTCGGGTCCTTGTCAGTGCTGGATAGGGTAGAAAGGTATTATGTAAATTTAACCATTTAACGCTTTCCTGCTGTTTTTTTAAGTACTAGTAATTAAGTGAATGCGATTAAACTAATGATGGTATTATAGTTAAACATTACAATTTGCCATTATTCAAATAAAAATTAAATTAATAAAATGAGGTTTTTTCTATTGATTTCAGATTAACCATGATTTTAATTTATGGTTTTTTTTTAATTAAATTGTAAATAAAAACCGGAAAAAATAACGAGAAACTGTACACTCACAAAAACCGAATTTCTAAAAAGTACATCCAATCCTCTTTTTACACGATTCTAAAACAACACGGTTTGGATAAAAGTTCTATCCAAATATCCTATAACCTATCTTCAATTCTTATATGTTCACTAATTTTTTTACACGATAGTCTCTGGAACGAATCCTCTGTGTAAAAAGAGAATTAGGTGTATTAAAAAAAAAAAAACAAGTGTACTTCTCAAAAATATTCAGAATACAAATTTTTATTTAATTTACCGATAAATTATCGAACTTTTTGAGTCATTTACCGGTAAGATGATTTACCGATAAGGACATTCTTAATTTTTTCTTTTATTTACATAAAAACAATCAATTCAATAACTAACCACACAAAATTGATACTTCCAAGTCAAACTTATACAACCCAACCCCGCATATAATATTCATATATTTTATACCCCAGATGTTATAATGGACGGATTTAGCCGGATTTCGTCCCCCGAGCCTCGCGAGTTTCGGATTCGTGCATTTTAAATGCACAAATCCTAAGACTACGACTTCGCAAAGAGAGATTCGGAGGGCGATGCATTGTCTTGCATCCAATTCAGAACCGCCATTGAACCCGGGGGGTGGCAAAGGGGTGGCGAATTTGCGCGGCAAACGCCTCGGATCAAATTCATCCCGGTTGATTGACGTTCCAATTTGCCGCATTGCTGTCCATACGATACGATTGTTATTGTCGTCGCCGTTATTGATGTTGTTGTTCTTGATGTTGACGCCGTTGTTCGGCGGATGGTTATTGTGCAAAGTGCGAATTGCGGATTTTGAACGCGTGACGGAAATTTGATTGGAAAACTAATTGAATTCGTTCGTATGGGTCGTTAGGGAAAAATCGCTTTTTTTAATTGTTTGGGTGCTTTTATTGACGGAGATGGAGTTTAGTTGGAATTCTCATTATGGAATTAGTCATGCGTTCGATATTAGGTATTAATTAATCGACGCTTTAATGGTACGTTGAGTTTTGCGGTTATAGTGTTAATCATTGAATCAATGTTTCGGGATATGTGGTAGGGTGGTTTGGTTTGATATAATTTTCTGAAAACTGCTAATATGAATTTCAAATTATTTCACTTAATTTATAAAGGGGTATTATATTTTTGTCTAATTATGATGTTTTATTTATATTTTTTTATATGCGTTTTATGTAAACAGAAAAGAGAGCTCAGATAAAAATATATACGGAAATATTTATATCTATGAAACCCTCTATCTGAAAAATGGAATTGTGTAGAATTCAATTATTGTATATAGGTCAACGCAATAAATAATGGTACACTTTTTAATGGACATAGTACGTGAACCGTTTAAGTTGGAAAGTTGAAATAAAAATGAGTTGGAGTTAATTTAATTATCTCTCATAAATATAAGTAAACGTCCAAAGTGTTATTAAAAAAATATTTCGTGGAAGTAAAGTGAAAGTTTGTAATTCGGTTGAATAGTTTTGAATGCTTGTAAAAAGCAAACTGAATGAAGTACATCCAAAGATTTTTAAAGAATAATAACTTTTTCCTGATTGGTGACCTCAACCTAAAATCTATCCCAAAATATAGAAAATTTAACAATACAAAAATTCTTTCAAAAAATACCCAAATTCCAAAAAATCAAACTAATTATCAACTCAAAATTAAAACAAACACTTTTGTACCACTCCCCACACAAAAAAAATAGATCAAAACCCTCGTACAAAACACTCGCATAACAAAGCGTCCGCAAATTCTTAGGAAAAGCGCATGCAATATTAACACCAATAATTTTTGGCCTGAATATTTAGCTCGACCACAAACTCAGACCATTTACCACCCATGCAGAGCACGCTAAATAATTCAAGCGAAAACCGCTGAAGCTGAAACGTCCAAAAACGAAATACGAAGCGATGCACATTTGATTCGATTAACGGCCGCTAATTAACGGCAAGTCGGGCTTTTTCGTCGGAAAAAAACGACACCCCGCCCCCCCCCGGGCTTCAGCTTATATATTTTTAATTCGAATTTGTCTCGTTTTAATTAAAAAGCGTGCACCGCGACCGGGTACGTATATGGAGTCGCCAGATGCATTATTAAACGGCTCGCTCCCGACGCCCATTAAAGTTGCACACGATTCGCATATATCCGCAAAAGGATGCGGGGCAATACGTGCATTTGCACTTTTTAGACACATATAAATAATATGTGTCGGGTATTCGTCCAGGCCTTCCTAAACTATTGGTTTTTAGGTGCATTTGCGATTTTGTTTGAGCGCGGAAATTTTTTAATAGTATGGGAATCGAATTTAATTATACCTTAGTTTCGAATATATTTTTTTATATACCATCATCATAGCCAAAAGAAAATATAAATGTAAAAATGGTCCATTCATATGAAAACTTGGAAGGGGGGGGCAAAGTGCAAATTATTAAATTTTTAAGTGCAGACTATTAAAACTAAAGTGTGTAATTATTATGGGCGCAAGTTATTTTTATCAAAGTGCGTATGATCAAAACTAAAATGCAATTGATTACCGCGTGAAATTTTAATTTACTTCAGTGATAATGAAAATTCATATAATATTCCAAAAACTAAATGCGTCCTGTTATAAAATATCGTTTGAGATTGAAACAAAATAATTAAAAAAAAAAAATATTTTGGTGAAAATATTGAGAAATTTAGCATCGTGTGAATGTCGTTGTTGAAGTGTCCTAGGCGTGCTTTTCGAAAATTCAGCAAAAATATTGACACAATTTTTAAACGCTTTGATGTTTGGCTCACACGAGCAAAAATATACAAATATTTACGTCAAAATAATTCTTAATTACTTTTTTACTAATGAAAAAATTAATGTAGTTTCCATATATTTTGAGCGATGATGAAATGGATACAGCGTTGAAATTCGTTATAAAAAATTTAAAAAATCATTTGAATTTGTACTACGTAAATCAAAATTTAATTTGACTTTTTCAAATTTAGTTTTTAATCAAGAAAAGTTATTCATGGTGTTGAAATAAAATAAATAAAAAACTTATCAGTAATTATTCGAATATCTAATATAGATTACTAAACTAATGTTAAGAAAACGTTAAGTCAAAATAAATCTTAAAGTTCAAAGAATTTTCATAAAATACCATATGATTTATACGTACATAAAAAAACTTTCTCTTATTCGTTTTTGCACCGACGAAACTAACGAGTGCATATCAACGAGCTTTCACATCAATTTTTAGCAAACAGTCGCATAAAAGCTTGATAATGATGGATTCTACGAAAACTTTCATACATTTTCGACACGTCAAACCTTTCCACATACATTACAGTTTCAGCAGTCGCGTGTTAACGAGTATATTTATATATTTTTAAGCCTTTATTAATTGTGGCACGATCCCTTGAACGCGTTATCGCCCACGAGGACTTTCAGCACTCAAACGCCGCTATATTTTCACCGCACATTTTTCGTTATAAATTGATATTAAAATGTGTCACCATCATGCAAACTCGTGCACCGATGGATGAAATATCACGGCGACAACTGCATTGTGTGGTGAAAAGTGTTTCAGTTTTTGTAACAGCCATCAGATTGTGGCGTTGTCACCGTGTATTATTATGGTGAAACATTCGAATAATGAATGTGTATAGAAGTAATAATGGTCGTATTAATATATGAAACGTCGAGTCCAGCTTGGCGTGAATTCGAAACGGCTTTATTCGCACACGAAAGAAAATTCCCGCTTATCAAAGGTCACATACGATTTATTACGGGATATACTTATGATAACAATTGCATGCGAATGGCTTAATAATATTATATTTATCATTGGCACATAAAAATATTCAAATGAGCAATTTCTTGACTTAAATCTGCGAGAACATTCAAAAGTTATTCGGTTTCACGCAAACGCATGCGTTAACAATATATACTTTTTGTACGCTTGAGATGTTTTTATTGATCATTAAATATGCTTCTTTTGATTTATGAGAATATGGAATCGCTATTTTTTTTTTATTAAACTTGTATTTATAATAAAAATATTAAATATTTAATCCAGTTTGTGCATAAATCAGAAATTCATACTATATACTAAACGGATTATAACAGTCAAAGTAAAATGAATCATCTATGACTTGCACCTGTCGTCTATGCAAATTCTTCACTGTGCACTGTAAATTATTTTGTATGCAATTGCCTCAAAACACATATACAAATTTCCATTCTATTTTGAAATAAAATAAATCATTTTATAAAGTAAAATATGGATTAAAACAGATCTGAATTATATTATATTTCCAAACACGTATTTTTCAATACGTGTATTATATTATATTCGATTTTAAACTGTTAAAATTAGAGATAATTTTCAACGCTCACTTTTATACTATTCCAACAAAGTTTTTGAGATTTTGAGTCTTACCTGTTATGGAAATAAAGCTATACAGGAGGGTTGGTTCCTTTTTCATTTTGTCGACGACGTCGCATGATTAATGGCGATTCGCACTTTTTATTGAAGAGTCAGTCGTCAGGGCACACGATTTTTCTTTGTCGGACGTCGACAGCGCGGAAAATTCGGCCGCGGTCGGAAAAGCCGGAAAAACCGCGCGTCAAAGGTCACCGTGCGAAAAACAAAACTCCAAGACCCCGGTCAACGGAAAGCAATAAATCGGGCAATGTGTGATTGAATCTAGCGTGAAAAATCGCCTTTTTCTTCCTGTCGGGCGGAAAAAATACGGCAAAGATTTTTTTTATTCGGCGTGTTTCATTTCATATTTAATACACGAACAATTGCTTTTGTTTGTTTTATAGTTGTTTTCTTTGAAATTTTGCGTCTTTCGTATTTATGAGTTGTCACATAAAAAAGTGAGTTTAATTAACCGTTTAATTAAATTTCGACAAGGGGATAATTAAGGGCTGACTCGTTGCGGTAAGCGTTATCGTAAGTAATTTGTGTTCTCGTTAAATGTTTGCAAACACTAGGAACCTGTTATAAATAGTTTAATAGGTTAAGAGCTTAATAAATTAGCCTCTTTGTGACTCGCCAATTTTCATAAGTGACAAAATATATCAGAATTAATTATAAAAAAATCAGTTGCTTATTGATATAAAAATATGATGGGGAGTTATTTAAAAAATTCATATGGATATTCACAATTGAAATTCCACAATCGCACACAAATGAATAATACATTCATTACATCTATAGCGAATTTTCCCGAGATTGCGTAGGAAAAACTGCGGAAAAACCTCACGTGGCCGACACGCGCTCGCGTGGCACAGTCGCGTAATATGCCACTTCTAAATTATTCATTTTGTAATCACACTGTGTATACACCATAGTACCATACAAAACACCGTATACCTCCAACACACTGATTTCGAAACCGCGAACACACACACACATCGGGAATAACTTCCGTCACGCCAAGCGCTTCGATAACATGAATATTCATAGGCGGAGCCGAAAAAAATGCAACTAGAGACCCGCACCCGAGAGAGATCTCGAAAATTTACCATTTCGACACTTCGAAGTTTCTCGAATGCGCCAAATTTGCGCAGTGCATTTATCGCGTAATGGAATTCGCGTTTACCGCATTTTATGCATACAACGTGTCGTGCAATTACGATTGCGGCAACGAAATGCAATCCGCGATACGTGAGTGCGTGTTTGATCGATCCGACATGTATCCACGTTAGTTGGACGTAATGGTTATTTCTTTTTAAATTAATTATTAATTTTGTCGATGTGACGCCGGTGGAACGAGCGTGCGGTCGGAACAATGGGGGAAATGCGGACGAGAGAATGCGTGATGTAAAATGAAAGGTATTATGATTTAATTAAATCAAATGGTATGTTGTGTGAATGCATTGGAAACAATGTTGTTCGGTTTGTAAATTCGGTTTAGATTTTGTAGTTGATGAATTTTATTGTGTACTAGCGGTAGTACCCGGCTTTGCGAACATTTTTAGCGGACCGTCTCGTTTTGGGTTATGAGAAATATGGTCACCCTATTTTCATGATACGAAAACCTTCTCTGCAAAAATATATATGTTTTATATAGCAGGGGAACATTTTTTGCGGACCGTCCCTTTTAGGTTCTGGGAAATATGGTCACCCTATTTTAATTATACAAAAATCTTCTCGACAAAAAAATATTTTTTTCATATAGGTGGTGCAACATTTTTTTGCGGACTATCCCGTTTTGGGTTTTGGGAAATATGGTCACCCTATTTTGGTAACAATCGGTCGAATCGGTCGAACGGTGTTGGAGTAAATAGGCAACAAACAAACAAATATACAAACATCCATTTTTATATATATAGATAACATAGATTAGTTTAGAGGGAAGGTAGATTTAAAAAAAAATTAAATAAGAATATAGATGTCTGAATTAAAAATATGAGTAGTCAAAAGAAGATTTTTTTGAGGATAATTTGAACGTGCATTATATGTGATAAAATAAATGTGGATTTAACCGGAGCATTTAATGAAATTAATGCGCATTAAAAAAATAATGTATGCATTTTGCACGAGCATTGAAATTTATGCATTAGAAAAAAATCCATACTGCAAAACGAATAAAACGTGAATTAGATTGAATGGAAATAATGGATCAGCAACGCCGCAAACGCGCATCAACCGCATGATTTTTCATAATATTATATTATAGAATCAAATTAGATCAAATTGTTAAAATGTGATAAAATTAAAACGAAATCAAAATTGATGCGTCGACAATTGTTAGTTGTATTGTATTGTCTGTAGAGGAAGACTTTATTTTGGTGCATTGCCACCTCTCGATCATTTCAATGTATGAATCATTATTTTTTTTTTGTTGTTGCACACTACAAATAAAATGATGCTCAATATGAGATTCTTTAATGCACGAGAAATAATGTACATCGTATATTATTGTAATGCACAAGTAATTCATTTTAGTGCGCAATCTATATTTTTCAAATGAAAATTTAATCGCACCCACTTTTTAATTAAAAGAATTAATTTTAAAGTCTATTCTTTTTTAGAACGCTGAGATTTTTAAAATATACTGAGAACTATGAAAAAAAATTTTAATATTATATTTTCATCTCAAATGACTATACAATTAATTTTATAAACGTAATATTGACAAATTCGAATGAAAAATGGTTATTTATATTTATTCCAAATATAAATAAATTCTTATAAAATACAATCAACGTTCAAATATTCCATTTGCGATTCGTTTTCGTAATATTAAAATTTCATAACTGCGAAAAATTCAAATAAAAAAAAAATATATTGAAATTAAAAACCGACCGTATTCGAATTGGAAATCGCGCAGTTTTTACGGCGTCAAATGAGCGTCGGTGTTCACAACAAAATCACACCATAAAGGTTAATTAAAAGCGTTTATAGGAACCGGATTGTTGATTAAACCGGGCGTTGGCTTCTTTTTGTGGCCGAGTCCCGCTTTAATTAATGGAGTTAATGGGAATCGCGGTTTTTTCCCCGATCACGGCCCGCCCTTGTGGGATACGGGCGAAAATCATTTTTCAAATGCGGAATCGGAACGACCTTCGTCCCTATTTTATTTTATTTTTTTCGATTTTCGAAATCGGGCCCTCGGTCCGTCCGCCGCGAAAACACAATGGGGCGTTTCGAGAGGACGTTTCAGATCTGAAAAGAGGAGGAACTTCAAAAAATTCGTTCTTCTACTAGATTGAGGTCATTTTTTTCATCGCTTGAATTATTCAATTTATGAATTTGATTCGTATTAATATATTTCTTGAGTCAATCTCAAAATGTAATTGCAATGAGATCGTAACGTCGCCATCCGCCTATCCCATTTTTATTTACCTCCGAATTTCGCGACGGTATTGTTTATTTGCACAAAACGACAAAGAACAAACAGATACATTTCCCTTCATTTTTTTCTTTTATATATCTGTTGATTTATCTCAAAATTGAGACGGGACGCGCAGAGCGGACACTGCGAAAACGTCGTTACAAAACGACACGAAAAAAATCAAATAAACAAGAGACCGACTACCTATTCGAGCACTGCTACCGAAAAAGGTTCCGTGCCTCCGTTATGCAAATGTTTGACATGTTAAATGGGTCAAAAGAGGATTTCGGCAGGGAAAAAAGGGCCTCGTTGTTTCGCGGCCCGTTATCCGACCCTCGGTTTCCTGTGACGTCTTCGAGGGCAGGCTCCACGTCGTCTTCGCATCCTCGATGGAGACGTGACAGCCTCTCGAGTCGAGGTTCGGATGTTCCGTGATGAATGGTCCATGGCCGACGGTGGTGGTGAACATGCGTTTCCGAAGGTTTTACCCGTGCAAGGGGTGGTTTTCGGGACGCGTATGGGGAGCGGCTTAAGATGTTAGCGTCTGTTGTTGATCTGTTGGGGGGTTTGTGTAAATATATTAATTGTGCGTATAGGATGAAATGCTGAAGTGCCGAAAAATATAGGATATAATTTGGAAGAAAAAAACTGGTTTTCTTTGTTAAAGATGGAATAGATATCGATTGATTAAATAATTTTGGTAAGTATCAATTGAAATAATATAAGCGATATTCGGTGGAAGTATTTTAGAAAAAAAAATGATATAAGGTCATTCACCAGTGGATGATCATGTATCAGTAATTGACCACTTTTTAGAAAAACGGAAAAATTAACGTTTTTAAAAACGATAATCTTTCGGATAGATCAGCTGTTTATTACATCTTAGCTATCGTACCCTTTATGAAAGATTATCGTTTTTAAAAATGTTAATTTTTTCGTTTTTCTGAAAAGTAGTCGATTATTAGTATATGTTCAACCACTAGTGACGTTACCTATAGAACTTTGTATATAGTTTTTCAATGTATTAAAGTTTTTTAAAAGATGTTATAAAAAAAGTAAACACTTTTTTGAAGAAAATGTAGAATATACATGAAATGGGAAAAATAACATATTAAATGCATAGTTTCACATGGGTATTCGTATTTATTTTATTTAAAATGACATTTTGTATACTTTATGTGCCATTAAAATAACTTCTAAATAAAAGCTCAAAAGTTATTTTAAGAATGAAATTGAAGAGTTCAAATAAAAACTTGAACTCTTTTGAATATAAACGTCCGAGATCAGTTTGGCAAAAACTCAAGAAATTATTACTTATAAGCAATTAATTGAAAAAGAGTATTTGTTCCAATGAAACAATAAAATCGCAGCTGCAATAAACGAGTCGTAAAATTTTATAGCTTCCAAACATATTCGAAAAGCATTATACAAAAACTTAAATCGAAAATTTCCCCTATTATATTTTATACAAAAAAGATTGAATAATCACAAAAAAATCGGAAAACACATATCAAAAACACACATATCACATTCTTAGATAAGAAAAAATAATCCGAAATCACAAAAATCCAAAACAAAGCGACGAAACTTCGCCCATCATACGATCACGCGCAATAAATAGGTACGCGCGTTTGCAAATAACATTTTCGGCAAGCAATTGCGCATCATGCGCCCGGTTCAAAGGAGCTTTTGCCGTTTCGGAAATTAATTAATAATTCGGCAAATATTGGTACGACGGATGATTAAATTGGCGGCATTCGGAGCGGAAAAACGAATTCGTCAGGCCGTCGGTGCATTTGTCGACGAACGGTTCGTTTCACAATGCGCAATGCAACAAACGCGATGCGTCAATATTGCACGCGTGCACATAATACGTAATACTAGGGTTATCGAATAATTGCCCTAATTTAGATAGCGGAGTACCTGTCCTAAATTTGTGATGAATTTTCAATAGAAATTTTGTAGAATAATTTATGTTTGATTAAACTTCAATTGAAATTTTGTATCGAGTTCATCGAGTATATAATCGACAATTCATATTTCAAATATTGAAAATTTTATTTTCTTTAACTTCTATATAAGAAATCTTTGCCAATGAAATTTTAAAATACGCATATTCTCCGTAAAAAATATTTGGCAACCCTTGCACGATTAGTGCAATATTCAATGTGTCGCTGCGCATTTGCGAAGTGCATCATTCATGTGTTCATATTCGCAATATTGTACAGGTTTTAATATACTTTGACATATGAGTTTTGATCGTTTTGAATTTTTGTATGTTTCTATTCGATTTTAGAGCGTCATGTTACGGCTTTGCGAGTGCCGCTCTAAATATGCGGTTTTATTTCACGTTCGTACAGGATCCAATTCTATGACTGTCTTAGGAGATTTTGCGAGTTGGTGGTAAATTGAATTTTGTAGATTTATGTGAATCTAAATTGTACATTGGGAACGTTTCTATATTGAAAATTTTTCTGTATTGCAGCAACCCTTTTGATTGCATTTTATACATTTGTTCTTTATTAACTGGGAAATTTGTATAAATATTAATCATATTGCTACATTTATATATATTGTTTTGATTACGCTGCCTCTTCTTACAAAAACCTGCTCAACTTATATAAAGTTACGCACTTTTGAACGCAAGGGGCTACAAAGACGCCTCCTGAATATTAAAACGAAAACATCAGGCTTCTTCACACCCACTTCGTATTATTATTTTTAATCAGATTGTATCAGTATTGTCAACAAGTTTCATTTATTTGTTTCGAAACCAATTTAAATTTAATAATATAAAATCCACTACAAAAAAAGAACACGGGTGAGCGGACACATTCAATTCGAGATCCAGGGTGCAAAAATCCACGATAAACATTTCGAGAGGCTCCTAATCGAGTTAACCATCCCGGTCTGGGAAGATTGGATGGTCAAGACGGACAGATGGACTGACTCATAAACAACCGGTGTTAATGGGATTATAAAAGCGATCCTCCTCAAGAAAGAAAAGCGTAACTCGGAAAATGTTCGCGGGAGCCTGCGAGAAAAGGACCGCCGGACGAACAAAGAAATGCGTTCTTAATTAATAATACAAACTTCCCGACATGGAAACCCTCTCTTGTTTCGAACAAATTATTGTCGTTTTATTTATTCAAATTAATTTTTGAAAAGTTCGTCGGTGATGGTGGAAAAAATATTGAGCGATCGGCGCAATCAGGTCGGCGATGCGAGCAAATTGTTGTTTATTCGATAGGGTTTTATTTGATACGTATCGTTTATTAATAATCGTTTCGTGAAATATTTGAATTGAAACGAATCACTTTTGATAGTAAAATTAATTCCCTGCAGATTGAAATAAATAAACTTTGATTCAACTTTGACATTTTGCGCATTGTGCGGCGTCTAACTGTTAGAAATTTAATAACAAAAACAGCAGCTGTCTAGTCGAAACATAAACTTTAAATTGTTATTATCTGCCTATTTTGCATATACTTATTTATATACTGTTCAAGTTGATACAGTTGGAAAATTTAACCGGTCGATTTTGTACAAGCCCAATGTATCTTTATTTATATCATCACGCGATCGAAAACTTTTCTTTATTATTTATTGCCGGTTTGATTATGGACCATAGTTCATTTATAAATCATTGTTCCCTTTTTTTTTCTTTTTTATTATCAATTTGTATGTTTTCGTGTTAATAACATGTCGTGTTTCAAAACTGTATTTGCATTAGTTTTATTTTTATACACATCTAATATTTATTGATTTGTTATTCTTGTATTGAAAAAAATAAATTATTAGACTATGAGATTTTATATACAGTTCATTGTTACGTTTTATTAAATTGTACATAAGTATAAACAAACAATTTCTTTTTATAGATTTAAGCTCCGTAAACATTTAATATACTGAAAATATAAAAATTTCAAAGAAAATAATTCACAGAAAACGGCTATCGTTGAATTATATGAATGCTTAAACATTGAACTTTCGTATGAAGGAGAGAAAGCGTTATTTTTTCTGATCGCTCGAACGATCCGTGAAATCGTCCAACCTCTACTTTGACAGATATCAGTTTCTTGGAAATTATTATTCAAAGCTCGCCTTAGAGATGAAACGCGAAAAAGGAAAACGCTAAAGATTTACAATCGCGAAAAATGCTCTGTACACATTTCAGAATTCGACCGGGCAAAAGTGTAAAAAGTTTTTCCGAGAAATGCACTTCGGAATGTGTGAAAACGTTCACATCAAAGCGTATCGCGTGGAAGACTTCGAGCCTTCATATTTTCGTTATTTTTTTTATTCAAATTCAAAATTTACGACTCGAGTATTCTTAAGTTTGCTCGGCGTATATTTCTCGTGAAAATTTCAGATTTTTTTTCATAGTGTAAGTTCTTACTAGTATATTTTCCGCACTGCGTCGTTTGATTTATGTCTTCTGCATTTATTTTTCGTTGCAAAATATTTAGTTACTGTGATCTAGTTACAAACTATATTTTGAAATAATTAAAATTTAGTACGCATTGCTAGTAATAATACTGAAAAAATAGTTCAAATTACATTGAGATATTTTTAGAGCAGTTTTTAAATTTTTTAATAAAAAAAAAAAATGAAGCGCTTGGGCCGAATTTTTCATTGAAAAAAATGAGAGTCTTCGTCATGAATATCTTATAGGAATTTTTACGTTATTTTTACTCTGACGTAATATCGACTACGGAAAAGTTTATTTTTGATGAATTTTTTTCCTCAGAATATGGATGAAGCTGTCAGTTATGCGTCAATCAAGAATTGTAAAAAAACGCCCATACAACGTGGAAACTCGTCGAAAAAATATGCGTAAGCACAGAAAATAAGAAACAACCAACCATCCGCACATCGATAATCATACACCCTCAACAGAAAGTTCACCGGGGTATGTATAACCGTAATTTGCGAACATCCTGCAACTAGTTATTAAATTACGCGCACTTTTCCGCGCGCGAGCATATCCTCTGCGAGTATTGTCGACATTCAAATTCTCCGACGATCGTCTCGTTAAAAGCGAACATCTCAGTCGTCATTATTTTCGCGTTTCGCATTCATTTTCCGGGAAATTTTCCGCGTACCGAACACCGTTTCGGATGCGGAAATACGTGAAAATTTTCGAGCGCGTCCGTCGCCGCCATCCGAACCGTGAATAATTACGCAAGTTCAATACGCAAATTATATCGGCAATTGTTACTTCTGTTCGCTGAAATGTCTCTTCTATTTATCTGATAATTACTGCGAGCTGTTATCCAAAGTTCCTGGTTTATTTTCGTCGTATGTCAAGTATTAATATAATATAAAAATGATACAATTATATTGAACGTAATGATCTAATCTGTCATTCTATAATAATTTATTTGTATCGGTATATAATTTTTTAATTATATTTTTTATTCGTTGAATAATTATATTTTATGTATTGTTTGAAGAATTATAATTTATCCTTCTTATAAGAAAAACGTATTCTCTTACAAAGACGAATTTGATCACATCATCTTTCAGCCATGTGGTTTAAGAAAGTCTTTCAAGCTTTGTTGAGGTTTTGTAACTGATTTAAATGTATAATACTATAAAAATATACAAATTTGATATATGTAAAGAAGTTTTTATATAAATATTATTTATGTTTCATTCGAATCAATGAGAAAGAAAGTTTGCATAGATTTCTATTATAGAAACTATTTTTATACAGCCATATAAAAAAACTTTTTTCAATATGGATTGATTTATTTTATTTAATCGAAAAACAGAAATTTACATAATAATATGTTTGTCCGAATACTCATTCACAAAATTATCAATTTACTCTTCACTAAAAACATCACGTAAAACTAAATTACCAACGGTAAATATTTAATTACAAAACCATTTATCCATATGAACTGTTAAACAAAGCACACGTCAAAATTTCAAATATAACAAATTCAAACAAACAATACACAAATCCCAACTTAAAGTTTCCAGCTCAATCCTCCACAACGAACAACCATTTAACAACACAACAGTCATCATAATTCCCGACAATCCGCCGAAACCCAGTTCGATAGGTCCGAGCGGACACGACCGATGCCCACACAGACAATATTTAAGCCATCGTCGATTATTTCCATTGGGGATGCAAAATCGAACTGGATGCACAAGACAGGCTGTTACGGTCTCCTGAAAGCTTTCGCCGTCCCCTCACTCGAAAGCCCACCCCGTCGGGAGACCATTGAATATTATTATGGTACACCGGATAGTACCGCAGACCAGATAACTCAAATTACACACAAACCCATATACGGAGTCGCCGAAGCGTGTTTTCGCCCTCGTGCTCTATTAAAACGGACGTATCATTTTGTGTATGCTTTTTTTCGGTTCTTTCGCCTGTTATACGTTATAGAACCACGTACTCGCTATAAACTAGTACGTGCCGTCTTCGGAAAACGGCTGCTGCTCGCAAATCCTCACAATTTTTCATACGTCCATATCCCCGGAAAATTGTATATTATTCCGTCTTTTATGTATGTGTTTTTTTTCGCGTTGTAATGTGTGTGTGCGCAATATTATTTATTCGAGAGTCGTTCGAGATTTTATCTCGTTCGTAATTATGGACGCATTCTTTAGATTTCGCATGATAAACTCGCGGAACGTTCGTACGCATAAAGACGTCGTAAAAGCGTTAAATGCGCCTAAAAATTGTTTCCATTTCGAAAAAATTGTATATTAGATGTACATTGCATAATTTTATATAATATTTGTTTTTAAAATATTTTTTAATAATGACAATTAATGGTGTATGTACTTGGTATTTTCACAGATATAAAAGTCTCGGAAAACGGGTAGCAAAATGGCGTAGAATTTGAAATATCGTTCGACTTTAGACGAGCTGGCTCGTCGTTATTTTTCATTAAAATAAATAAAATATACGCAGGTTAGCAGTGTACATAAGTTTCCCTCTTTGCACGCTAATGCATATGTACGATGCATACGCGAGCTCTCGAAATGCAAATCGAGCTTTTTTCTCATATGCCGGGGAATGCAAACACAAAAACGTATGCGAATTATTATTGCGGTATGTTGATTAGGAAAATAGTCGTAAAATGAATTGAATCGTTTTCGTAACGAGTTTACGTAACTGTTGTCGTTTCTGAAAAAATAAAGCGAGTGTGCACCGTGCGCGACTTACTGTCCTGAAAATTCATAATTCAGTTTAAAGTTTTAGAGTTGAACCCACATATACGTATTATGCAATGCATTTTATGAATGTATGGTGAGCTTAACTGTCTCGGTCGTATGTTCTTTTGAACGGAGACTTTTAATGCAGCTTTTTACGGCGAAATCAGATAAGGCGCTTGTATGATGGCGTGAGCTTCTTCGGACGATATTACGGCAAACCCATTTCCGGCGACAAATTTTTAAATTTTATTACGAAGCTTTCGAAAAAGCTGAAAATGAACTAGTACGCTGGTATCTCGGGCGCGAATCAGGATGTTTTCATTTTCGTATTACTGTTGCATCGTGCGGTATTGTATCCGCGTTAAGTCGGAAACGAAAACGTTGCGCTAGATTTAACTTTTCCTCGTAATTTTAGAAATATTATTTATTATATAACATTGTGAATTTATAACTCTATCAATTTGGTAAAGTATCAATAAAGTTTGAAATTGAAATAAAAAGTTTCTATATTTCACGATGCTTAAATTGTTAAAAATATTTTTATTCATTTAACATTAATAAATATGAAAAATTTCAAAGTTTTTGTATTCAATACATTGAAAATAATGTTGTTGAAAAAATCTTAAAAGATATTTGAAGTAAAGTTATATAAAAAGTTCAAACCGCAGACTTGACCACACAATTCGTAACACCTGCATCACTTTTCGTCAGAAATGAAACTTAACTTATAAAGTTTATGTCAAAGAACAGATTTAGTACCTCGCAATTTTTTCTTTTGATAATTAACAAAAACCAGTCTTTTTACATTTATTTTTCATTATTAATATACTTTTCAACAATAAATAAATAAATTAAGAACACTCTAATAAAAATTCGACAAAACTCAACCACCCCTCACATAAACTATAAACCAACACACATCAAAACCAACAAACATTCATCCATCAAATCCCTACACCCCCCACACCCAGAAAAAATCCAATCAAACACACACACACCTCAATTTTTGCATCAAACACGAAACTTGCAGCAAACGCGTCTTTATTATGCACTCGGGTTTGCGGCGATCAAACACACTGCTCGGCGTCGAATGTGCCCCTAAAGACGAACTAATTTAGTTTTCGCAAACATCACGCTACACATATAAGAACCCCATACACCATGGACGACGGCTGGCGCGGGCCAAACGCTCGGCATAATTGGAACAGGCTGTATATGTTCCCATATACAGCCGGGAGAAAATCGAAGTGGTAGACGCGGGACCTGGATCCGATGACAGTTCAAATATTGAAATGGAATACGGCATATCAGGAGATACACGTATTTGAGGAAGAGGTTTGGGCGGTTAGTTTTGAGGGGTTGTTGGTTTTTCAGAATGTTGGATGCGCTTTTGATCTGTTGGAGGAACGTGGTTTGAATGTTTTCGTTGATTGGCATTTGCGTTGTGGGAGTAATGTTTTTTGGAAATATTGTCGAAGATAATTTGCTTTTGAAAAAATGAGCTCGAATATTTTTTTTATATTTGAAATTGAGAATATTTTAAAAAAGTTATTTCTCTGACAAGATGAAGATTTTAATTCGTTGTATTTTTAAAAACATGTATTAAAAATTATTTTACATCTTTCATAAAATCAAAAATAAACTTTTAAACTAATTTTCTTTTAAAAAAATTTATGACATGAAAATTTCATTTTCTATCAAAGATTTACTTACGTAAAGCTCAATGAGCTTACTACGGTAATAACGCTGTGACTTTTTCAATCCACTTAATCGAAATGTCACTTATTTTTACAGCAAACACACAATACGATCATAGTTGACTTTTCAGTCGACCCTCGTGCACCTTTACGATATCCACACAGGTGAGCTCGTCCATAATATTTTCCGGGACGTCTTTGACATTTAAATACGCCCCCGACACGAACGTGTCGAATATCACAAGCGAACTGTAAACATCCACATTCTGGAAAGGCTGGCGTATAAAACGCGAGCTTCCGAAAAATATTTACAGAATTATATACGGCAAATGAATCGTCATACGATCTGTTTTGAAGAAAAGCTTTCTTGTCTTGGCTGCGAAACGGTTATTTGCCGTTTTTGTACTTTGTATGTAATGTTATTATACATGGAGCGCTGAAAAAGGTTGAAGATATTTCAATATAGACGTATTGTTTTCGAGTGAAGAATTTTTCAATTTTCTCTCGAATGTACGATAGCTATTTATGTTGTTTGTGTTCTTTTGTTCGATTTGTACTGTTTCCAGTAGTTTTTTAATGATATGTCGTTTAAGTTTGAAAGTTAAATATCTGAAGACTTATTGAAAGAAAATTCTTTCATGTTTTTTATAATTTAAAATTGAGTTGAGTTTATAAAACGTTTCCGACAATGCTTTTCACAATGAAGGTAACATATTTTTCAAACAGTTGCAAACTTTGAAAAATGAAATTTTTGAATTGTAAACGCAGCGAAGCAGCTTGGCAAAAGATTGAGAGTTCTTTCAAAATCGTTTTTAAATAAAAAATGAACCTATTCGAAATTAAAATTTTACAAACTTGTACACGTTCGATGAAGAAATTTATTTGTAGATGCAATTTATCTTTGAACTAGATGAAAACCTCTAAGTTATTGAGTCAGCTCCATACTTGGGAATCTTAGGAACATTTTCCAAACGACGAAATAGGAAGCGACAGCGTTTCCTTATTAGAGATTTTCGCCGCAGGCTGTGCAGAAAATTGTTTCATATCGGCGAGAATCAGTCGAACGTGTGACCCGGAAACCGAATGTGATTTCGCTTCCTACTCACTGTCTGAGCACTTCTACACTTTACAAGAAGACGCCACACACTTTTTTATATTATTACTCGTCCTCGTTAGCATCCTCTAGCGAAAAAGTAGACTGCATTCAATTCCACTGCTCTTGCTGAAGATAAATTCATTATCTCGAAATTATGCGGCGAAAGGAACTTGGTGGCCAACTGTGCACTGAGCAACTATTGTCTGGAAATTATAATTTTCTGAATCGAAAATGAAATGAACAGTTGCATTTTGATTGTAAAATAAATTGAATATTTTATAACGAATCCGATAGTCCGATGGCCCGATTTTGTATCGGTAACGCGTTCCCCGAGCGGAGTCTACGAGAAAATATTGCGTATTTTCCAGATATTAAAATCTTATCAGATCCCCAGGGTGCAATAGTGGAAAAAGGCGAAAAGTTGAATACGCGAGCTACGCGAAATAATAATAAAAAAAAGAAAACAAGAAGGGAAAAGAAAAGAAGACGCTCTGTGTTCTGCGAGGCTCGTTATAAAGGGTAGGTGGAGTTCATCTCTTTAGTTTTAATGTTTTATTTGGGAACTAAGTTCGGTGCCGAGAGCGCCTCGAACGAAATTCGCGGTATTTATTATTCCACAAGGAGATTCGTTCTAGTCGAATATATATTTTTTTTGCTGCTTTTATGCGCGAAACAAAATGACGATGAGTTTTCGAAACAAAGGAAACAAACGCCATATGATGGCTGTTTTTTTCGTGGAAAGCTGGAATTCTTTAAACTTATTTCATACAATATTTTTTATTATTATTATTATTATTTCCACAAAGCGGGGTTCGAAGCTCGTTCTTTTTCCTCCGCCGTTATTATTATTGTTTTCGGTATTATGCGGTTTGAAAGAGAAAGTTGGGAGAAAAATTTGAATAGAGTAAAATAAATTATTTGTAAAACGATGATTTGGGTGAACGAATGAGATAGTTTTAATTTCTATGAAAATTTTATTATCCCCTATATATAATAGCGGATATCTGTGTGTGTGTCTGTCTGTCTGTCTGTCTATCTGTCTGTCAGAATGACGTTCGCGACTTTAAAATGATCGATGCGCTGATCCCCCACATATAATTCTTCATGCGTATATTGGTCTTTATGCGTATACAAATAAAGTCTCTATTGACTTATGCAGTACATCGATTATTACGCAGTAGAAAAAATATCTGAATCCCTTATATATTACATATATAATCACCGATGACAGATGTTTACGTCAATAAAAAATGAACTGATTTTATTTATTAAATATATTCAAATCGAGTACGGGCTTCGGGTAGCCTATATGTCACAAACAAATAATAAATAATTATTTTGATTTTATTAATTAAATATTAAACATTCAAATTGGGTACGGGCATCGACTTTAAAATAAACACATACACGTCCCGATGTTATTAACATCGGGCCTATATACTATTATATAATCTTATATTCTGGAGACATTTCACAAGGTCACGGTTATAACATAATTTTGCATACATATATTTAATTTTTATTTTATTACGTAATAGTATGGTTATCAATACACAACCGATGTTATTAACATCGGGCCTATATACTAGTATAATATCCCCTATATATAATAGCGGATATCTGTCTGTCTGTCTGTCTGTCTGTGTGTGTGTCACAATGACGCTCGCGAC
>JAOXNN020000004.1:4837243-4857243 GCA_028571205.2 Hydropsyche betteni
TTTCACATTTTATCGTTTTCCGTTTCTTAACAAAACCGCAGCCGATGTTATTAACATCGGGCCTATATACTAGTATAATATAATATGGATCACGTTGGATACCGGAATCGAATTTTTTCGGCTGAAATTTGAAAATAAATCTCGGATTTTTAAAATAACAAACAAATGCATGCTGTTTTTCAATAGGCAGCATTGTTGCATTGTTCTGTAATTTAACATATTTTTACTATTTGATTCATCACCAAATATGAGCTTTTCAGAGAAATATTTTCATAATATCTGAATTAAAATAAATACGGAATTTGTACCATTTTACATAACACGACATCATAGCACACATATAATATTACAAATGCAATTTCACTGAATAGCAAGCGATAAAACTGAATGGAATGAAATGAAAAAAGGTTTAAATATTTAAAACAATTTATAATACAATCTCGCAAAGATAAGTAAGCTTCTCGCAAACTATAACTCTGAAAAGCTCTCTGAGTAAATATTTTCCAGGTCAGCTCTCATTGTCGACCTTCGTGTTATTTATTAATTGCTTCCGTGTGCTTTCACCAACGAATTTGCTACCCTCGAGAGGATAGCTAGAAGGCCTTGAGCGATGATTGATTAACACCTCGACGAAAGACTCTCATTTCTTTCTTTTCCAGCCCAAGAAAAAAGTAGCCCATTTTCCTTCTTCCTCGTTCTTTTCAGATTCGGTCATGGATAAGTTTAATCGCGACACGTTTAACACGTCATTAGTTGTCAAACTTTTGTTCATCCTTTGGGACTCCTTTGTGTTGAGATCCATTATTGCTGAGAACTGAAGGGACCGCAAACCGATCGGATCGACGATTAACTGTTGTTTATTGTTTGCTTCATTGTCCTTACACGGCTAACGTGTACTTATTCGAAACAATAGAAGTTTATGATATAACGAGCATGTGCTAATTATTTCTAATATTTTTTAAAAAATCTTAGAGGAAATATTCTACTTTATACGTGACTTTTCGATAGGTAAACACTGTTTTAATTCGTCGACGTTCTAGCAAAAGCTGGCGTGGGTCTAACGAATGAATTATGTACAACAGTTGCGTGCCAGGGGTTGTAAAGCGATTCCAGAAAAGGGTTGAAAGCGATCGACTTCCAGTTTCGTATAGCGTGTCTATCAACAGTGTTGTTATGAACGTGTAAAATTACTACGCCGCACGTTTAATATTGAATCTTGGTCGAGCTGCAAGCGTCAACACTTCCGAAAGTTTGAGTTTCCTTAGAAAGATTTATTATATGAACTCATATGAATCATAATATATGATATTATCTACCGCCTTCCATACTTTAAATTATTTTTCTATATAATTTTAATATTTTACGATAAACTCATCATCATCTGAAGATCAAACGTTTTTTCGTATCATTATGTTTTTATCGAAAAAAAGCAATTATTTAAAAGTTAAACATTGAAATTACAAATCTTTAAATAGTTTTATATATGTTACAGTCAAAGTGTATTATTAGTTAAAGTATATTTTGTTTGACGTTTTAGATAATGTGTATTTGAATACAAATTGTCTGGTTAAGATATATTTCAACAGATGAAATACAATTTAAGTGGTGCTCACTAGTTGAAGTGTATTTTCAACTTGATAGATGAGTTTTTGACAGTTCAGATTTTTTGAACGAATATTTGTATTAAACAATGTGTATATTTTACGTTTTATCTTATTATTGAAATATTAACTATTAACTGTTATTAACTATAGTCATTCTTCTCAATGTTTCAACCACTAAATACGTGCGACTTCTAGACAGTTCGTCAGTGTCATTGGCAACACTGGCTTGTTATTTAACGTTAAAATACACATTGTCTGACTCTGACCAGTTAAATCATAATTCTATTGTGTCAAATGAAATAACTACGTGGGTTACCCAAAACATATTTTAACTAGTCAAACTATATTTTAACTGAGAAACACACTTTGACTGTAACATACACAAAGAATACAGCCACTATATCGCTCAACTTTAACAATCATCATCAATCGGCATTATTCACCGATTCCAATAAGCACAACCAAATTTTCCCAAACTCCGAACAACCAGAACATCGTCAATCACCAACACCACAATCGACCATGAATAAATCACAAAATTCATCATAATAAACACACGCGACACTAATGGACGCGCGCTCGGCCCGTAATTCGAGAATCGGCCTAAAATATTTAAGGGCTCGAATCTCGGCCGGGAGGGTCGCGGGATTAGCACCCTCTTACTACCACGGTTAGTGTCTGTTTAATGTCACTTCGGATGGGATCTATCGAAAGCGTATAGCGAACACGGGATTATTGTCTACCGCAACAGTATACTCTAATGGGGGGGACACCGGAGGAGATGGCTGGCTTATGTGCCGTGTTATATTTTCTCCTGAGCGAGATTTACCCTTAAGACGTGGCTTTTCCGTGTTGCTTAAACTCAAATTTTTAATATTTGAACGCTTTCGTGGTTGGTTGTCTATTTTTGTGTGTTTCGTATGGAGGCGGCGTTCTATTTTCGTGCGATGTCATAATGCGAGATTGAAATAATATTTTTAGTTTATTTCGTAAATATTTTTCGAAATGCGCGTTTTGTTTTTCCGATGTTTGAAATGCACGTGGAGATATGTAAATGTTTAAACTAGATCTGAATTGAGAACAAAAGAAATACGCTCGTATAACGCGGTTAATTGGTTCCACAAAAATATCTTGTAATACAAATCAGTGTTATATGAAGTTTGAAGTTTATATAAAATTTTGGTTTTCGTTTCGAAAAAAAATATCAAAGTTTAATATAAATCCTTTTTACAGATAATATATATTCAGATGAAATGCATTATGGTGCTTAAATTAAATTTCTCAATGTGTTTTGTGTGTAATTGATGTATTATAAGTCCGAAAATTAGGTGTCTTAACAAATTTCGTGTGTAACTTTTACATCTGCGTATTGTGGGGAGGTTATATTTGACAGTTTTTACGAATCATTTTTCTTTATATCGTCTTAATTTGCACATTCTAACAGTTCGGATGGCAAAAGGTGCTACTGGACGACATGTAAACCAAAAACTCGCTAAGACATGATTAAAAATTATAATTATCAAAATCGGGTTATATAAAACCGTGCTATACGAAGTCCGAGTATATAATATGTAAATATTTAAACAATATCTGAACTGAGAACAAAAGAAACACACAATTTTAAAACATCCATAATATCGCACGAACAAACGTAAACACATCGAATAAATCTCATAACACGAACGCATCGTCGATTTTTCATTTGCACGAATCAAAAGAAATACGCGTCTCGTTTATGTATATTATACATTTATATTTATTTATTATATATTTTTTTCATGCCTTGTTTGTTCAAATCATTTTATTTCCTCGCGTTTATTATAAGAAGACCGGATCGGGCTCGGTGAGAACGAGAAACCTCGTACGTACTAATTGCTCGGCGACTTGCGATTGTTTCTCGCGCATTCCCACGGACCGAGCACAATGCATCGTCGAGTGCATACGAAAAAAAAATGCATTCGGTGTTAAATGCAGCTCTTTGTGTCCTGGCTCTTCGGTGGCCACTTGTGTCGGGGGTCACAGGTGCGATCGCGACGTCGAAAGCGAGAATGCACCTCTAAAATAGACCTGTGAAATATAAATGGATGCGGTCATTCTGTGAGTTTTACTTTGGAGAAATTTTTGATATTTGATCATAAGTAGTTTTTTGTTTTTTAAAATATTGATTATAATGAGTGATAAATAATGTGGTTGTTAGATGGATGTGGTTGCGTATAAATATTTAAAGAAAGATACGTTTTGATGATACGCAATTAAAAAAAAAGCTTTGATGCTATTATTATTAAAAAAAAAAATTATTCTACGTTCTGTATGAGATCGAGTGTGGAATATTTTGACAGGGACGTTTTTTAGTAATTTAACAATAGATCTCACTACGACTTCGATGAAGTGACAAACTTGTTGCTTATTTTGCGGCCTGAATCATTTCGACAACATTGCGTAATATGTACAGTAAACTCCCCTATAACATCAAGATAGATTCCACGTTATAAGGGGTTAAGGTTTTTTATTTTTTTTTATTTTTACATGTTAACTGTTTGTTTTAAATGCATTTGAAAAAAAAAATTTGAATTTGAATGCATTTGAACGATATAGGGGGGAGAGGACGTTATAGGGAGGATTACTCTACAAAACCATACACATATATACCATACATTTAAAGTGAATAATATTAAAAGTATATCCATAAACATGTATTTATTCAGAGAGTTCAAATCACTTTCGATAAAAATGATCAATTAATCAACAAAAATGTCCAAAAAACCAAGCCGTTCACCAAAAATTTTGAACGCACATTGAATTGAACGAATTCAAAATCAAAAGAAAAATATCCCAACACAACAAACAATAAGAAAAAATCAACATTCAACGCACTCTCTTGGATCGAAATACGAACACCAAGATATAAAGCCATTATTATAACACACAAACGATCGATAAACATATAAAATAAACAGATAAAAGGATCGAGCACTTCCAAGATGACCCTTGTACAAGATCGAGGTGTGCACCCGCTAATGGCCCCGAGTTTATTCGGCCATTTATCTTGGCCCCCGCTGCAATAATGACCCGGGCGCCTTTCTTCGCCACTTTATTCATAAACACGGCTCCGTGGAAGATTCGCATCAATCTCGAGCCGATGATGGTGAAAAATGAGACGCCTGAGGATTTCGGGGATTTCGAAAAACTCCCTTCTCTGTGTGTTTTTGTTTCGGTAACGGCGGAGAGGCTCGGGGGTTGAGTTGAAGCTTTATAAGTGTTTTGTTTGTGGTCGTCGGAATATTTTGTTTATTCAAATGTTGCACGGTGTGCTATATCAATTTTATTATTTATTCGAAATCATATTGGTTACAGAATAATAATTTTGTGTTCTATTCATAGAAATTATCTTTTGTCGTCTTGGAAGCGAGAAATTTAATATTCAACGTAATCTTTTAGATATTTGATAAGAATTACGAATCATTTCAATCAATACATAAACATTTTTTATATTTAAATTATTAGTCAGAAGATTTTCAAAAAAAAAAACACACGATTCTATTCATCTATTCACAAATTGAATAATTCATGACATACATTAAAAATAATCCGATTGTAGGATTTCCATCGAAAATTACGATAATTACACGACACAATAAAAACGAGCATTGTTCAATCCAAACGGATCCATACACAGAATAAATTACCGTTAAAACGTTCCGAATGAGTCAAAATAATTTCAAAACAAAAAAATAAGGCAACAAAGATGACATCAGCTGTTAAAATATTAGTTTCGCACTTTGAAATGCGCATATTTAATGCACATAATGCATCCGTCGAAACGAGCCAACTGAGAACAATGGAAGGATGTGTCCCGGAACGTTTCGTCATACCGTGATTTTTTTTCGAAGCTTTATTTATATTTAATCGTCGCCTGCTTTGGTGTTATCTCTGTTGTCTGTCTTTGTTTTTATATTTCATTAATCGGTCGTAACGGTACCTATACAGTTCTAGATGGAAGGGTCTGATTAATTGCGACGTGATTAATTAGCAAGCGGGCCACAGCTTTTCATTATCGGAACTATAAATCAGAGCGTGATTTTTATTACGTCGTTAAAAGTGGAAATTCGCGGTATTGTCTGCAAATTTTGTTATTATTTTTTTAAGCGTTTTGAATTTATGATTATAGTTTGATATATAATATATATACAATTTATCTTGCTGTATAGACCATGTGAGTTCATAGTGTTTTATTTTTTTATTTTTCGATAAAAATGTTTAATGAAAATTGGATTATTCAACCCGTTTTGAATGGTGATGTTTCATGTGCAAAATCAACTGGGATCGAACATGAAGTTTTTTTTAATATAATTTGAAATTGTTTTGAAAATTGAGGATCATATAAATCGAGAGATGGATTTTGATAGCCTCTTTATGAAATCGACGTGTTCCAGCTTATGTGCTTAAAAATATGAATTTTAAATTCGGAGAAATAGATTAAATTATAAATGTGAAATGTAAATGCAATTCTCGATATTGCTTTTCGAATATATTGCGACGAGAGTCTGCGTTCATAAATATGCGAATGAGTTCACGCAAATTTTGACGATTGATTCGTTTATGCTTAACTATTAAATCATATCTACATTAAATTTAATCTTGAAAATTTATAGTATTCAACAACACCTACAAAGAACTATAATATAATAATATTTTCAATTAATTTCAAGAATTTCACGCAGAACAATCCTATAATATTTCACGATAAGGTTTCGTTTCACAAAGAAAATTCAAATCACAAAACTCACGATTTCAATTAATACAAACACCCATAACTAAACTAGAACAAAAACATACATCAACCAATATAAATTTTCCGAGCATCACCACCATAGTTCCAGAGAACCAACGGTCCAAAAGCGTTTACTTTTCCCGCCCCCCAAAGGGTTAACCGTCGAAGACGCCCGGTGGGCGGCAAGTGGGCGGGTCAACCACTCGGTGGTGCACCACCTTAATGCAATTTCCTGGCTCCATTAAGTCGCCCTGATGCACTTTCGCGTAGAAGTCGCGATTGACGCGGGAACGGTGTCGGCTTTCATCGATTATGAACGATTATGTTTGGCCGCGTTGTTCGCTCGTTCCATTTTTGTGTTTCGATGGGTTTTCAAACTGCGCTGGGTTTTATTAGCGCTTCGGTTTTGTGATGATTGATGGCGGTGTTAATTCGTGGGATTGGAGTGTGAAACTTTGATGAAGTGTTTTGTTTGTTGTTGAACGAAGAAATGTACGGTTGTTTTTCGGTGTGTCGAATGGTTGTTATTTCGTTCGTCGTATCTTTTTGATTTTTTCTATATGTTGATTGTTGTTGATCTATCCGATAGATGACCACGGAAAGTATCTAAACTAATGGTGTCAAGAAGTTTTCAAAATAGTAAGAAAATTGAACAATCAACTTATAGAAAATATTAAAAAGGAGAGATTCTATCCTTTCATCGATCATAGTTCAGATCTTTATATTCATTATTTATATAACACGATGTTTTTAATTTAAAGAATAAGTAATCTTAAATTTACATATATAATATTGTAAATCAAATATTTTTTTCAGTATAATTTTCAACGAATTAATGGTTTAGAAAATTGAGAAACTTTGTAATTCACATGTTTAACGATCAGTTTATAGCCACTATTTTTGCTATGTTTATATATTTTTCCGTGTGAATTTTTATCGTAAATGATTCGCGATTAGCTTTCGTTTGTATTAAAATTACGTTTTGTTTGCTTCGTACATATTTAGGTGAAGGATCGACTTTATATATTTTTAAGTATGAAATTTGAATTTCAAGCGAAATTATGCTAATATATAATTTGATAAATTCAATGCTAAAAATACTATTACATAGTAATAAATAACTTTATGATGCGTGAAAAAACATTGTTTTTTTATTTTATCATATGATTTGTTCTGTTGACGTTATTTCATCATAAACTGTAAAGATCGTGGATGTTTATTTTAGACTTAATTAAAATAATCAAATTTATTAATTGAAATGGTAATGATTTAAAAATTAATAATTATTTCAAATCAATCATAGTTAATTGATTTAATAGTTTGTTTTAGTAAACGAAACGAGTGTATAAAAATTAAGTCAAAAATAAGTATTTCGATTTATAACTATGAACTACTTAAATTGCTTCTACGAATGATTGATTGTTTCAATTTTTTTATAAATCGCAATATTCATGGAAATATAATATTAACGCGATGTTATTTTCAAATACTATATAGATATAAAAGATTATTATTTCAAGTTTCAATAATAAGCATTTTAATATCAAATGAGAATCTCTGAGAAAACTATATTTACATTATTTATATATAATACTATACCACTTACCATTCATACACAACAATGGAGCAATAATCCGTATTTTTGCAATGAAAACAATAACATTTCAGTATAATTTATATTTACTCATTTTGATTGCGAAAATTTCAGTGTTATTTTAAAAATATGGTATTCATTTTAATTTAAAATAAACCAAAATTGCGAACGAGATAATATCGAAATAAGACACGATATTGAATAAATAATACTTATTCAAGTTATAAGATTAAATTAAATGTTTTAAGAACAATAAGTCGAAGAATTAAAATAGCATGAACTTTCTCATTTGAATTACTTTGAAATATTTTAAATATTATATTATAGTTTGATGGATGCGTTTTACCTAACAGTATTGAAACTATGAAATTTATGACAAAATTAATAAGTGAATTTAAGTATCACCATAGGGAATAAAATTACATAATAACATCAAGATTTCAATAAACAACAAGTGAGTACTTCTTAGAATAGTAAAAAATTTTGCAATCAAAAATCATTTTCTTTTTATCATTGCGTTAAACATTTTTATATTTCTAATCATTATTTGTGAAAATCATATATAACGGTATAATGTTACACACGAGAGAATAAATAGAATCAAACTACGAACAACATCAACAACACATCTATTTTCGACCCAATCAATTACTTTATCCCCGTAAACCTCACGTTTCTCAACAGAATACCCAACTTTCAGTCAAATCAACAAAACACCCCAACCCCCACCTCGCCCAACCAACACCCCTCGACTATTTTCACCCACCACCGAGTTTATAATTATAACATTAATCCGCCCTTGCGCATCACCACCCAACACCATAACCGCGCCACGCATACGTTCTTTCGCCCCATAGCGGCTCGCACACGAGCCCATACAAACCCATACGAACCCCCATGCGATATCACGCGCGTGGAGCAACTGCGCACAAGCAACAGTCATTAAGCGAGCATAATTGGTGCTTTTCGCGAGAGCTCGCTCGCGGCTGTAACTCATCGGGCGTGTTATGGTTTCATTTTGCGCGGCACGGCTTTTTGGTATTAGGCGTCTTTTTCGACAGCCTCCCCCTTTGGGGTGGGTTTTGGGGGTGGTTCGGTGTGTCTGGATGATCCTCGGCGTCGGTGGTCGTAGCTCGGTGCCGCAAATTAAATTGACTTATTTAATTAGGGGTGTCGGGCACGTAAGCGAGCGCTCGTTTTCTCACTTTCGGATGCGTCGTTTGTTTTAGCGGTGTGGTGTGATGTCGGTGTAATTGGGAGCGTTCGATACATATTTGTTGAATGGTGTTGTGTTATGTTATTTGAATAATTTTGATTTAATGAAATTCGTATTGTAAGTATGACAATTTTTGGAAATGATCTATATACAGGGGATTACAACAATTTCTTTAAAGTCAAAGAGGTGATAAAAGATCGAAAATATGTATTTGAAAATTTAGTACATGTATTCGAAATTTTCAAATCAACCCATTTCATATGGGAACAACATTTTTTTGGTAAAAGTTATGTACAGTCCAAGTTCGTACCAACCTCCGAAGCGGTGAAGCGTATACATGCAAATCCAAGGCCACGTTATTTGGAATATTTTAAATCCCCAAGCCCAAAGCATTATCGCTTTTGAGTTATTATTTCGATTTTTTAGAAAAAAATAAAAATCTTACACTTGCGCATTAATATAATAATATCCAAATTAAAGGTCATATCGAACACAAATTTTATTTTTTTGTTTGTTAATTGTATATTTAATTCATCAATATGAATTAAAATTTTATATCGACCCAAAACTATTTAAAATGTATGATTGATCATAAAAACTTGATGAAGTTAAGAGAAACTAGAGTTTAATGGTATTTTCTGTTAAAAAAAAAAAAAAACGATGTCCAAAGTGTTCAAATATTTTTGAAAACATCAATGTTTATAGTTCTTTCAATAGGTGTAACAAACATTCAGATATATAATCGATTTTCAAAATAAGGGTACGAAAACGAAACAGAAGGACACACCAAAAAATGACCGCAAATTGATGAAATCACATATTTTCCAAAAATAATTATATTTTTTGACATCTACTTTTATGATGACTGTCGCAAATCTATGGATGACTCCATTTCAGCATTTAGCCCGCGAAAATTCTTTAACTCCGACGATGTACTCACTTAACTTCAAATCACTTTATTTCACAGCACTCATGAGCCTTTCATATATGCTAAACACATTTCTCGTATTATTAAATTTAACACTAACAAACATAAAAAAAGATTAAGCCCGTTTATATATATTTACTGAAATATATATGAAATAATGAAATGAAATATATATTTAGTTATTACTGAAAAATAATTGAACACAGAGGTAGAACTAAATTACTTTTTTTAATAATTCTGAAAATAAAACATAATTAAAATATCTCAATTGATAAAAATATATAATTCAACATACAATCGTTAAAATTAAACATGACCTTTTTAATAACTCATTACACAACAGCAATTTTTTCATAATAATAATTTAATCAATTTAATATCACGACAGCATCATGTGACTTTTCGAAAGAGAACAATCGATCCATTTAATACCTGAACAACATTGTCGACCAAGTATGCTGAAATCATGACTTTGTCGGCTAAACCGCCAACAACGTCAACAACCACACGTTTCCGAGACTCAAATCTAATTAGGGGCGCGTTAGGAAAAGCGGTGTGTTGTCAAACGTCTAACTGGTTAAGGGGTGTGTGAGAATTATGAGGGGTATGTGTGTTTATGACGTTTCGTTTGGGTGTTTGGGATGTTATTGGGTTAATTGAGATTTTGAATATATGGATGTTTCTTTAAATTATTTGAAAAATAAAAAAAGTTAAGATAAAAATCGTTTTAGTTTTGATGGAATAAGTTTGAAATATGTAGACGAAAAAAAATAAATTTTCAAAAGCAATCGTTATAGTTTAATAAATGTGTATTATATCTTATTACAAACTATAAATGTAATAACAGTTTCCAAGAGATTGGTTTGGAATGGCATTTCATCTTTTACAAAGATAAGATCATATCGATTTGATTTAATGTGAAATTTTGAAAATCTGTGCAATTATTCTCGACTGAAAATTTTTCGATAGTACCGCGAC
Source organism: Hydropsyche betteni (assembly GCA_028571205.2). Classification (NCBI taxonomy): domain Eukaryota; kingdom Metazoa; phylum Arthropoda; class Insecta; order Trichoptera; family Hydropsychidae; genus Hydropsyche; species Hydropsyche betteni. Next base: position 4,848,335 of record JAOXNN020000004.1, read on the forward strand.
CGCGAACCGTGTTCGCAATTTAAATTAAAATTTCAACTCGTTAATTTGAAATATCGTCTTTGAAGTGCGTCGAAGAGAGTTTGCTTTCAAATCAAACTTTCACAGGTCGGCTACAAATGGAATATTAATTTCACGCATAACTTGATTTCGGCTTTGATAAATTAATCCGATCGTATATGCTTTGCTGGAATTTAACATTCATACAAAATCATCAGTCGGCAGTGTAAAAAAGTTGTTCTCGGTAAAGATTGATTAATATTCAATGACTGCAGTATGTGACGCATGTGAAAGCGGTTTATTTTGCACAAATTACAAAGTACGAATACAAAAGTAGCAATGGCTTAATAATACGGCAATGTTGGATTGTCAGGATTTGAGTGCTTTTGAATTCTTTTAATCGACGAAATACGTTTGAATTACACTGTTTCAAAGGTTTAGTTTCTTTGCACGGATGCGATTTTGCATAATTACATAAACGTTTCAATTGCTTTCGGAATGCAAAATTGTTGTATAAAATATTTTCTTTGATATTGAAGTGTTTTTGATTCAACTTCACTAGTGCATCATTTGATTCATAACATCATTAAAGTATAATCTATATCAAGGAATTGCACTGCCAACGATATGAATTATTAATATTTTATTTCATCAATTAAGCTTTTATATAAAAACGGATCATTGACAATTGAACTCAAAACTAAACTAATACTTCTAAAACACATACCTATAAAATTTAGCCCTTGTCGAAAGTGGCAAGTATACGGATCGCGTGACTTAACGTTTCAGTTAAACGCTAGTTTAAAATTAACACCGGTCGGCCGGTTATCCCGGTTCACCGATTCAATTAACCGCGATTATTTAACCCTTTCCCTTCAGCCTTGTTTTTGAAACCACTCTAAAGCGTAAAAGTGCTCGCTTCCCTTTACAGCCGATTAAGATCTTCGACGAGTGTGCATAATGCCGTTCAGTTAAGGAAACAAGGAAGTGTTTGCTGCCAGGTGTAAACACTGCACTCGATTATTTTTGTTCTCAATAACATTTCTCGGAAAATTGAGTGCGTAGAATTTATAAGAATCTGTAATGAAATTAAATTTTTGCGGAATGTTCAAAATAATTTGTTCATAGAGTGGTGCTCTAAATCGATGAAAGCGGACTTGAAATATTTTTTTCTAGAAGTGGGTGTTAAATGATGATAAAATGAACATTTTTTAAATATTTAACTACTTTATATAAACTAATTACTGTGATAATTAATTAATTCCACAGCGAGGTTTCATGAAAAGAAAATATTCCACTATACGCAACACCTAGCATCTCTTTGGTGCTAGACAGTGTGTTCAGTGGCGCGCGTGAAATATTCATAAATAAATAAATGGCCAAAGTTTGTTTTTAAGTTGTCGGTAGCTTCGTAGCCGTGGCAGAGTAAACACTCGAATTTTTAATGCATCGCTTGCCGACTTCCGCATACTTTTCCCCTGTGCGGCCATTGCAACTTTCTTATCGTTCCGGTAATTAATATCGCTTATCTGAGAAATTATTAATGATCTGATTTGTATATATAAAGAAAAAATCTCAGTTGTTTCTTAGATGATGATTTTGTGTATCAGTTGAATGAATTTGTTCAAATCGATTGACTGTTAATTTGTTTTTAAGACGAATTTAAGAAGAAAAATTATTTGTAAATGTAAGTAAAGGTCAGCTTATTTTTTAAAAGATAATATAGTAAAAAAAATCTTAAATAGAATTCTTCGATTGGAAAAAGTACAGGACTGGACATGTGCCGTCGCATTTACGCAGCTCGAAGAAAAACTTCGGCGAGGATAACAATTTTCCGGAATCGACTTTATCGCTAGAAGTTTTTCTCGTGTTTGGGGCGTCTTGACGCAGATTGGAAATTTTCAAATGACGGATCGATCCATATTTTCCGAACAATTTCCCCTCAAAAGCGGCGTCCCTATCATGTTAAATGAAAAAGGCACTCGAAACTCTAACTATGCGATAAATTGTTAGCTAGTTACGAAATACGAAATACGAAATTCGTCCATAATTAAAAAATATGATCTTTATTGACATAGATATCACTTTTTATGCGCTTTCGTATATTTTATATGCCTGTATTTTAAAGTTTAAAGTCATGATTACTAGACTGAGAAATGTTCAAAAGATTTCGCAACGTTAAGTCTGCAAAAGTTAAATCTTATAACCATTTGAATATTATTAAAGTTTCCTTTTATTTCATTTCGTCTTTGTATAAAATACAAATGCAGATTGTCGGAGTAAATGAAAAATGTATTTCGCTTTTTGTAATTTTATTTAGCAAGCTGAAAATATTTGAAACATTAAAAGCGTAATATCATTAACTTGTGAGTGCAATATTTGTTATTTTTTTTTTAATGAAATTGCTTAAAGAGAGTAGAAAAATAATTCAGAATTTATATCTTTTAACATATTCGCTTAAAAGATTTAAATTATGAATTAAATAATTAATTTATAAAATATTAAAATAAAAATAATTGTCGCCATTACATGCACTTCATACGTGTATAATTTTAATCACCAGAAAAAAGTTTTATAAGATATTTCGAAATCATAAAATGATTTAACTTTTTTTTAATATATCACCTTTCAATATTCAAAAAGTTAATTTAAAAATTTACCGATTTTTTTTACGAGAATGAATATTAGTTTGGCGAAATCTTAAACTATAACCACATTATAAATTCGACAAAAAAACTAACATATTTCACTAAGCTTCAAAAATTTTCCCCAAACGACGTGCACTATTTCATTCAAAGACACGCATTCAAACTTTACGCTGTAAATTTTAATAAAAAAACGTTTCAAACAAAAAAAAAACTATAAAAAAAACCGACCCTAGAGTCACCTTCGCCGTGAGCAACCTTCAATATTTCTCGCGCTTTTTTCGTATCTTGTTACCGTTGTGTAAAACAAATCATTGCATTAATAGGTACAACGGAAAAATCCGCAAGAGAACAACGTAATGGGAAATCCGAGATTTGATTGTGATTTATGAATCGGCCCGCCCGGGGCAAAGGCACAAGGGGGTTGCAAAACGGGGAGGTCGTATTGTTTTTTATTTATGTTTTTTTTCAGTCTTAGCCGTGAATTATTAACGAGATTCCCGAATATCGGTTTTTCGGTCCGGGTAAAGGTTCCGTGGCTAAAACGCTCGTCCCAGGCTGACCCAATCTCTCATCGATAATCAATTATTAGGTGGGATTTATGGGGCGTTAATAACCCGTTTATTTTTGTATGGCCCTTGTACATTATATATTGGATTCGAGGCATGTTTTGACTTTGATCTTATATTTAGAAGGTGATTTAGTTAAGTGATCGACGTGTTGAGTATGCCATTAAATAGCACAATTCTTCTTGTATTTCTAATAATAAAACAAGAATACTGATTTTATAATTTTCATAAGTCGTATCGTTTCAAAATCTTAAATCATATTCAAAATATTTTAATTGAATTTTTGTTTTAATCGAATTTAAATACTAACGATGAAAATTGTAAATGTGTCTTCATGTGAAATATTATCTTAGTATATAACTTATCAAAAGCGACGACGATTGATTAAATTTTTGATCAGATTGATCTAGAACTTTAACAAGCTTAAACAAGAATTAATAAGCCCGTTATGTTGATTCTATGTTTTTAAATTATATTGAAATATGAGTATACTTATAATATGAGTATATAAGTAATTTTTTGACCCATTTTCCGGATAAATTGATTAAAAAAACATCCCCCATGAATAAATAAAAATCAAAAAGCACGTTAATAAAATCGACTTAATTTTCACCTAAAGAAGATCGATGTCTAGCAACCCTTCTATCAGACGCACCCTTATCCCCGGAGAGACTTTCGGCCTGAAAAAAAAGAAAACACAATTAGGCCGATATTAAAGAACAACCTTGAGAGGGTTGAATCGACCGATTTTCCCAACCGCTTTAAAAAAACCACCCAAAAAGGCGATTCGGAGAACCCGGAAGGACGAAGGGAAGGAAAAATCACACTTCGTCCGGGAATTATTCAGTCGCGGGTGACCCGGCGATTTTACGAGTCAATATACCGGGTGGGTCTATGGGGTGGACATTACCGAGATTTCCCATGGGAAGGTGCTATTAGGGTGCATTATAAGTCGCGCATGTTCCGGGTCGTTTTCGACGAACGTTCGTTCTCGAAATGGTAATTTGATTAACGGGAGTCGTTAAAACGTGAGATTTGTGCGTGTTGGCGTCATTTGTTGCTGGTTAGATTTTTGGTTTTGATTGTGAGATTTTGTGTGAGTGTAGGGATTGTTCGAGTTTAGAATTTGAATGAATGTTAAATGTATGGATGTATTTTAAAAATAGTAATTTCTTAAATAGAATGTTTCATAGATTGATTTTTTTTTAAGTATATTTATTTGCGGAATTTATTTTTTATACGTAATTTATTTATATCGTGTATATAATTGCCATAATTAATTATTCAGATAAAAAATCTTATATCAGAAAAAAACCATTTATATATTCAAGTAATAAAAAATGCGATAAATATATAAAATTACGTAACTCTCAGATATACTCACTTGCTCTATCTACACATTTTTTCAGACGATTTTTTATCTTTAATCAAACTTTTTATTCATGGAGTGTTCACTGCAGAGTTTATTTCGTATTTTTTACAACATTGTATAATCTTACACGAGAAATACGAATCTCTCGATTGCTCTCAATCTTGTACCAAATACCTTTTCGTTTCGTGGGCACGATTTCGAATAAATAATTCAGAGGGCAACCACATAAATAAGTCAAATGCATTGACACTGCAAGGGCCTAATAATGTTACAAAATGGTCGCCCATGCAACATTCATTTTTTAATACATTATGAATGGAACGGGTTGAATAAACCATAAGAATATCCAATGCATAAAATATAACTTCAAATGTATAAAAATACATTATTTTGCGGTTGATATCACTGTTATCTTTTAATTTCAACACCATTCGGAATTTTTTATTAAAAACACTCACGATTACCAACAGCCGAAATAGCTCAGTTGGGAGAGCGTTAGACTGAAGATCTAAAGGTCCCTGGTTCGATCCCTGGTTTCGGCAGTTTTTTTTTTTACAAAAAAATACATAATATAAATCTATATATATAAAAATGGATGTTTTTATATTTGTTTGTTTGTTTGATGTTGTTTCACTCCAGCACCGTTCGACCGGTCGTCACAAAAATTGGCATATATGTGTATTTTTTTGTCGAGAATGTTGTTGTATCATTAAAATCATTTTGAATCTCCATCTAATTTAAGATGAAAAAAAAAATCAGTACTAAGAGTCAAAAATCTGAAGTTTGTTGAATTTAGTTGCCTTGGTTACCACTTTATAGAATAATATGTACACATCAAGTACTAAGCTTACGAGTCGACGATCTGTTGCCATGATTTATACTTTTGTTTTAACGAATTTAAATTAAAAAAATAATTTGTTTTAAAATTTAAGTCCCGAGCAATGCCGGAAACTACCGCTAGTTGAATATAACGAAAGAAAATAATAAAATTTTAACAAATTGAATCGATAAACAAATGACATAAAATTCGTTCGAGTAAAAAATATCAAATTTAATTTGATATTATAAATTTAACGAAGGCTTTCAGACGTCGTCTTGAAAATAATAAAATATTCAGGAATTTACACCATTCACCGTCGCAGGGGAGAGGTCCATTTCATTGCGGTCCTCTCGGAAACGCGATCGGATTAAATTTATGGTTTGCGGAAATTGCCAACTGTGCTTGCTTGTTCGTTGCCGCCGTGGTGTTTGTTGTTCGGTGGTCTGTAAACTGAGACCACTTGTCGCGATGCACTTAACGACTGTCGGAATCCGGTGTCGTCGGTGCATCTTGTTGCAACGCTTCCTATATTAACAGAGTTGGCCCAAAACAGAATTCGGCTAACTGGGACGAAGATTTATAGTTTTCGTTTAATTTAGGTTGATTCCGAATTGGGCGTGTTAAGTGAGAAGTTTGGTGCATTGAAAATTACACGTTGTAGCGAAATAAATTTTCGGTGGGTCGAGTGGAATCGTTATCGTTGAAGTTTTTGTGTGGTGTGATGGTGAGGTTACTGAAACCGATAGTTTTATCTGAATTGCTGAATTGTTCGCTTAAGTTTTTTGTTATTCTTAATATTTTTGTAAATATTATACGTTGTCGATAAAAAAAAAACTAGAAATTGCTTTGCCATAATATTTTCATGAATTATGTTTAAGTATAATTAACGAAAAGTTTTTTCTTATTTATATTAGTCACGGAACGATTCCATTTCGATTTATTATGTATTTATGACATTTTTGCCATACTTTTGTAATTAATTTCTTTCTAGGATAAAATTAATATGGATTATGTGCCATGAAGGCATAACTACACATTTTATTTTGCAAAACCGCACCACCACAATATAAAACTATAATTAGCTTTTACGTATTCGATCACATCACATTTTATTCCATATAGCAACGACCTCAAATATAAATTAAAAACTTCACAAAAATTAATTAAAAATAAAGTACACATAACTTTATTATTCCAAACATACTGCAGAATTTCTAAAATTGCACGAGCACTGCATCGACCAACATTAAACGGCAATCTTCTCGCGCCGTTTTATAACGCCTTCGTCCAAGCACACGCCTAAAACCGTATATATACAAAATAAAATAACATAGACAATATTCCCAAAAGCGTGATCATCCTCATATTATACGGCATACGATACAGACTTCATTATTTTCCTCAGCCCCGAAGCTTCGCAGAAAATTGAGTAGATGGAGAGAAGATCCCGTTTAATCGTTCGCTTATTAGATTCAAAAAGCGTCTCGTCCTTAATTCGACTCCGATGAATGCAAATCGCGAAAGAAACATGCGTATATCAAAGTAATTAACAAGTTTAATTAACATCTTGGGTTTGCGAAGAGCTGAGTCTGTTTAATATCCTGTTTGGATGCAGTCGGCCCTTTGACACCAACCGTGGTCCACGAGCTTTCGGAACAGGATATTGCTGAATTTGTTACGGTATAAATTTCTTGATGATAACGATGATGGGATGTTGAATTTAAATCCATTTCGTATTTAAGATTAAATCTGGTAATATAGTTTTTTAGTTATCATCTATTGAATTGAAAAAAAAAACTAACTAAATTTACATCACATCCTTGATTTAGTCGTTTAAATTGAAATCTCTTATTCTGAAAATAATATTAGCACAAAATATTAAGACTGTTTTTATTCAATAAAAGCCTCTCCAAAATTTAAGCGATTCCACCCAATATTGATGCAATTAGCCGCATTGTGAAAGGCCTTCGATAAAGACCCTAGGACGTGACACGATGACGAAAGTAGATTTCGCTGATTTTTGGTCATTTGATTTATTTGGATGAAATTAAATAGTATTAAAACGATCTACTTTTCAATAATTAGATTCTTATTTAATTCTATGCATTTCAAGTTTGATTCGTGGTTACTAATTATATGATATTGAAAATTTTTGTATTTGATAATAAATGTTATATGAAAAAAGTTAATTAAAGAGAAATTTCAACTTGGCCTTCAATGGATACTCATCCATTGAATCCATTGATTAATGAATTTTTTTCACCATTTAAAACATTTTAAGAAAATATTTTTCGTTCAGTATAAAAAAAATAAATAGTTATCCGATAATTATTGTATTCAAAATTTTTGTACGGAATTAAAAAACAATGCAACAAATAGGCCACTTATTGATTATCTATAATAATATACAATTTCACTAAAAATATAAAATAATGTTATGAGCCGAGATAACTTTCAAATGGTGAAATCGAGCTTCGGAAAAACGATCACTTTCCAGTCGAGAACGGAAAGAAGTTTTTCCGGGCAGCCCTCTCGGTTCCGGGCGCCGGAAAAACGACGGTCTCAATTCATCACAGAATCAAACGATTACGTGCTTGTCTACGAATGACAGAGTAGAGGCCCTCTTCGACTTAATTACATTTACTAATTAGTCGGCCGCAGAGGAGCCTTCGTTCGTTTCGACTTTAGAGGCAAGGAAAAGTGCGTCGCTCATTTTCCATCCTTCGCCGGCGGCGTCAAAAACCATTCGCCACCGAAAAAATAGCCTCGTTTCCAGGATTTTGGTGAAAAGGGATGTGGTTAAGGTTCTCGATCTGTGGTGTCTGGATTAAAAATTTAAGAATTCATCAGTGAAACAATCCTAAAAGTTCTTAGAATTGTTTTGTGCTTTTTCTAATCGTTAAAAGACTAAATTAAATATATTTTTTCATGAAAAGAGTGGGATTGAATAGTATTTGTTAATATAAAAGATATTTTTTTTTACAGTTTAGTGAGTTTTTTTATCGCTAACATTGATATGAAAAATTGGAGAAGCGTTGAAAATGGTTGAGGAAAAAAAAGTATGAAGACCTTGTGAAGTGCTTTTGACGATTTTCCGGGGGAAAATTCATCGTTGGCGCAGTCGTCGTCGAGGCGATTTTCCACGGTTGTATGAATGAGTGTGGAAATCGAGATTCGGCTAACAAGGTGATTTCCGTGTTATGAAAACATCGAGAGGGCTTTTCAAAGTATAAATTGGGGGATACTTCCACCGTTATAATAACTCCCGAAAAATATATAATTTACGAATGGCTGATGATCTCGTCTCTGCCGTTTTTTTTTTCTCATTCTATTTTGCTATATTATGTATCGTGTACGGCGCAATATTATCAAAGGGAAAATTCGTGAATTATTCAATTGTGTATTATAAACATGCTTCTTTTTCATTCGTGTCGCATATTTATGTTCGAACGCAAAGGAATTATATCATGTGCATGTATTATTTAAGGGAAAATATTGTAAAAAGG
>JAOXNN020000004.1:4858481-4899881 GCA_028571205.2 Hydropsyche betteni
TAATTTTTTTTTTTTAGAATATTCAATAAAAATTTTATTTATATCCAAAAATTAATGTTAAGTAATGAAATCCATTATTTAAGTACGTATGAGTTATCTTTGAACCATTTTACATGTGTGTGTTTTTTAAACTCTTTACCATAGGAAAAAAATAAAAAAATTATATCGAAAAAATTATGAATTTATTGAAATTTTGTCAAAAGACAAATACAAAACAAATACAAAATAAAATAGTAAAACAAACTAAATAATTCAATTAACATAAATGAATAGAACAAAATAAAAAATAAAATAAAATGAACAAAATCAATTAAATTAAAAGTGTTATAACCTTATAATCAACTATTATTTTTTATATTATTTTCAGATAAAACTTGTATGTTTATTGCATAATAATTGCATTTTTTTTAAATATTTTTCAGTGGTTATTATACTTTTTGGCTTTATACGTAAAAAAAATCTCTTATATTCTAACGTTCGAATACAACAATATCGTATAAGAAAACTCATTCTTAACTAAATGTGATTACAATACCATTTTTAATATGAATTACATTACATGACAGTATTAAAAAATAATTCTACCATAAACCAAAGAAAATCACTGACCTATAACTGTGAGGTTGACTTGGCTGTTCCTCGTTTGGGCGATTTTGAAATCAACCCTACACCTGTACAACCCTTGATCACTATATCTTGCATTATCAACCCCTAGCTGAGCTGGCTTTTTATCAGGCATAAAATATGCCCTATTCGAAAAAATATCTTCATCCGACCACCTTTCAGCGATCGCGAAATCCCTTTCTCTTGCGTCGATGCTGAAAACAACATCCACGTATTACAAATAAAAAATCATATAAAAACACACTTCGAAATGCATCAAAATCGACTTCCCAAAACGGCGCCGAGACAAAATCGAAAAATCAAAATATCAAAAGAGATAAAAGAGAACGCCACATTCCATATTTCGAGATGATGGGAAAATTCGCGTTCGCGGAAGACAGTCCTTTTTCCCCGAGGAAAGAAGGACTTTCGGTCCTATTGAAAATGTTGTGTGGAACATTCGTCCCTCGTGAGCCGGATCCAATTGATTCCGATAAATTTCTTTGGCTGGGAAGTGACCCAGAAATATCCGAGCGTATATTGAAAAATCTGCAAAGTCCCATCGCATAAATAAAAAATAAATAACTCCCGGTCCGCTCTGTCGGACTGCGCCGTATAATAAGCGCGTGCGATTTATATTTTTCGAACTTTGAACTGTTCATTTTGATAAAAAAATATTTTTTCTAATGTTTTCGGTATGCTGAAGATTCAAAAAAAATATTTTGAATCCATCTATCGAGCATTTGCGATACTTATTTTAAATGACAAACTGTTGGTTTTCGAGCGATACGTTGGTGTCAATCTGTTGCATTAGCACCAATATTTTTGTATCAATAATTGTTCTAAAAGAACATATGGATGTGAAATATATAAAAATCATGTATTTGGATATATTATAAATATAAAAATTACCTGTATATAGGTGTACCGAGGTCTTCTCGGTACCAAAGCACCAAAAGAACGGCATCTCCATAATCGCCGGTTGAGATGTCACAAGGCAGAAATACCGGTTCTCCTGCTACAGCCACAACGTTTGTCAAAGGGACTGAAAAAATGAAATAAAAATACTTTATTATAGGGATCGTTCATTTTTTTCTATCATAATAGTCAATTAGTCATTTAAGAGTTTAAATTTTTCAATTTCATACAATTTATTGTATCTGTTAGGTGAGTTTATATTATTACTAGTGAAAGTATACTTTTACTATTAAAAATAATTTTATCAATCTAGTCGGTCAGATAATTTTATCTAGTCTAACAATTCGTCGAAAAAATAATATAATCGAACCTGATATTATTTATGAGCAAAAATACAAATTGATTGATGATATATTTTTACCATAATAGTCTTTATATGCGTATACAGTTAATGTCTATAATATGATGCTTATTACGTACTGCCTCTGGCTTTGCCTATATTTCGTAATTGTGTCAATAATAAATGAACTGCTTTCATTCAAAAAATATTAAATATTCAAATCGAGTACGGGCATCGGATAGCAGACGTTACTACTGGCTTTACCATTCCAATTGAGCCTGTATTTCCATTAAAATAACGGCTATAATCACTATTTACATCATTCTCGAGCTCGAAAATCGTGACCTCCAAATTTAGTCTTTATGGTCATTATAATAACGGCTATAATCTTTGTAATTTTTATTTTATTACGTAATATAATAGTATGGTCACAAATTCACATCCGATGTTATCAACATCGGCCTATACATAATCCTCTATATATAATATAACAAACGGGAATCGACTTTTCACAACGGAACGGTTACAAAATATTTTTGCATAAATTTAATTTTTTTTAATATATAATTACGTAATTCACAGCCGATGTTATTAACATTGGGCCTTTATACTAGTATAATATAATATAAAAAAATCTGTTCGATTGTGATTTTGTGTCATCGCAGAGTAAGATTATGTTTAAAATATCTACACCAGATTTAATATGGTTTGTTGTAGCTATTTTTTGATATGTCAATAATAATTTTTTATTTATATTTTATGAATTATTTATTTATTTTATATATTGATTTTTTAGGATATTTAATGTATACATATCGAAGGGGAAGCCCACTACCCGCCTGTTACATGCACCCCACTCTATACCACCTAATAAATATAAACTGAAATTTCATTGCTTACTTAATATATTTAATTAACGAATCGAAAAAGAAAATTATAATAATATTCGCAAAAGATACAATCAATATTATAAAACGCGATTTATTTATGTTACATTTTCAATGAAAAAATCGAACTTCGAAATAATATTTACGAAAAGTATCGAGAAAATCGTTCCGAATAGAAAAATCAAAAGAACGAACTTTCGAATCGGAGAAAGACCGTTTCGTTCAATTAAAGCGTTTTGCGTATCGTGTTTTTGAAATGGGAGCGTTTTCGCGCGCGCAGAATAACGTAACGCGTCTCTGTATCGGCTTTTAGTTGTCATTGACAAGTTGGCATAATATTTTCGCGTCAATTCCGAGAGGGCCTCCTTTTTATTAATGCATGCCGCGAGGTCGCACGCAAAATGAAGAGATTTCTGTGGAAAATGTGTTTTCCGAGTTTCGGGCGCCGTTTTGAATTTTTCATCTTGCCCTTTCGCGTAAAACTTTAAGCGCTATCTGTATTAATATACTTCTTTTTTTCACATCTCGCGGTGTTTTTTTTGTTTTGTTTTTGTTGAGAAAATAACTTCGCATTTATATGAATATTTTTTTTATTTCATATATTCTTAAAAAAATAAAAAGATTTATTTAATTATTTTTGAACTGTACACATATATTAAAATAATATGAAATCGATTTTTAATAATCTTATTATGTTTTATTTTAATATACAGTAATAAGACAAGGAAATTACAAGATTGGATCTGTTGCAAAACTAACATCTGACTTAGTCGCTAATTAGTTATGCTTAGTTGCTTGGTTGGATGCAATTATTATATTGTTATATAATATAATATTACGTGCTGCACTTAATAAAGTTTCATTAAATACGATGTTCTTGTTATTTTTTATTCAAAACTTACGAGAGAAATAATTACTGAAACGTTTTCTAAAGTTACAAAAGACGCATTGATAAACTTGCAAAGAACTTTACGACAGTTTTTAAGTTTTCTCATGAAATTCTCAAACTAAATATCGTTTCGACTCGACACAAATTCAATTATAACAACCCAGTCTAAAAATAATAAAAAAAATTATTCAATAGAGCACTTCATGTCGTAACACTCAATTCAATTTCCATACAAACCAGTGCGTCTTTTCTCCACCATCGCACTGATATACGGCACATTTTTATTATTTAAATAATAAATTTAAAGCAAGAGTCCATTGTCCGGGTATGGGAGGGCCATTGTCGGAGGTCGTATCTCACCGAGACGCCTATCTCGTGGCGTTTCGCAAAAGAGAAATGTGTCGTTATGGTTAATTTACTCGCGAAATTATTAAGTCGTAAAAATTTCTTGGACGCCTCTACACGACGACGCAATCTGCCTGCGATTCTTCATCGTTACGTGTTTTGTAATTAGGAGGAGAAACGGTTGTTTTGGTTGTAGGATTTGGTGCAAAAATGTCTGAGTTGAGTCATTTGTGTTATGATGATTGCAAAATGTCGGGGAAATAAAATGTTTTTTTTTTTTTAATTTTATCTATATTTCATTTGAAAACATGACTTAACAAATTCATCTATATAAAAAAATGTATAATGTATGATTTAACTTCGACTTGCTTTTATATTCGATATAAAATTTTCATATTTTCCACTAGCACACGAGTGAATTTTCTTTTATACAAAAAGAGAGTATAGTTTATAAAATTTTTACAACGTTGAAATTCTACAAAGCCTTTTCGTTCTACTTATTCTTGCTTTGTGATAACGTTGCGTAATTAGCTTGTTATTTTGAATAAAACTGCAAAAATGAACATAAAATATTTTCTACATGAATACAAAAATTAATATATAAAATTACCAAGTCTTTTTATAGTATACTATTTGTTTTTCCTTTAAAATTGACAGGGAAAATGTATTAAAATTCGTATAATATCATTATCTTCCATATTATTTATCGACCAATTAAAATTCAATTGAACCAAATGAATAAATTAAGGGATTCTCTGAAACTTTTTCACTCGATCGCACACTAACGAGCGAAAGAAACTTTTCTGTCCCAGACAGCAGAAGGGCTCCGAAAAGGGTTGCGCCCTTGTTAAAGGGTGCACTTTTTCTCTTGGACGACGAACTGCATAGGATGGCCCTCAGCTTGAATTATTCATGGAGGCCCTTTTGAATATTCTGTCGAGTTTGCTGACTTGACGCCATCTCAGCTAATGAATTTGGATCGGTGTCCTAGCTTGCGTTAATAACATGCCGGATCGATTATGCAAATTTGAAACTATCGATCATGGATCTCAGAACCGTGAGCTTTTGAAATCATACGTATAATAAATTAGTGTTTGGAAAGTTAGAAAATATATAAATATACTGTATAATATAAAATAAATTTTAAATTTGCTCATTATGTTTTGATAATTAACAATAGGTTGTGAAGAAAAGTTCAGGGTATACAACATGAAAAATTTTTCATAAAAAGAAACGCGACCGACTAAACACTACTATTGCACCATAGATTATGATGAAATAGTTTTTGTTATCGTTAACGTTTATTATCAAATTTATTATTTCTTCATCATTGATGGTGCAATAGTAGCATTTAATCCAGTGCTCCGCAACCTTTTTCCTTCCGCGGCATACTAGCCATATTTACAACATTTCGTGGTACACCTACCTGGATGACCATATTTCTTAGGACTTATAATAGAATGATCTGCAAAAACAAATAAAAATTATACCCTTCCCTTATATTTGATCAAACAAACAAGCTTATGTTATTATTTGATACCTATTTCTAATTTATTGATTTAATTTTTATCTTGATTGTCTTTATAGTTATCCTAACAACATAAGTCCTGGGAAATATGGTCACAGCAAAATGTATACAACATATTTTACATATATCGACACAGGAGTTGCAATAAAAATGCACGTTTTTAATTTTGAAACGTTTCAAAAAGGTCGGGTTATTACGGCACTCGGCTTTATCTCTCTGCATGCAATAGCCGGGTCATAAAAGATATCAACACGGACAATTGGATCGTTCTCGTAGATGCGGTCAAGAAAATGACATGCATTTTGAAAAAGGCCAAAAAAATAAACGTCCAATAAAACTCTGCATGACGGCGCACAATATTCAGACGAGCCAACCGTATGATATGGAATAATAAGAGTGCTCGAATATAATATAAGTGTTTTACACTGAAAAAATATTTTTTAGTGAATTTTTTTTTATTAAACTTGTATTTTAATGAAGAATTAAGCATGTGTGATGTACTCTATCCGTTCTACTGAATGGATTTTGTGAGCCGGAATTGTGATAACTTTTTGTTTGTTCAATGTGTAGCGCTTGCTATGCGCCAATAAACCGATCAAAGTTTGCGATGGGAAAATGTGCTTGAGAGCCGTTAGAATAACGATAAACAACAAAAAGTTCAAGTTTTCCATTTATTTGCATCGAATATTCAACGGAAAGTATAAAAAAACGAAACTCTTTAATGTACCTATGCCCCTGTTTTCACTAAAAATCAAAATATTTCATTAATTAAATGGTCATATGCACACGTGAACTTAACGAAAATAATCAAATTATATTCGCAGCAACATCTGCCATTTCTCTCCTTTGTTTCGAGATAGAAATTGTGTTTTGAATATTCAACTCGGCGAGTCTATTTGCACCGGTGCAATGCGCACATAATGCGCACAGCTTTTGACGTTCCGTAATGCGCTTTCGTTTTTCCATTGTCATGTCGCAGTTGCTTATGCTTCTAAGTTTCATTTTCGTAAAATATTACATATTTCATACTCGCATATGTCTTTCATCTCAATGAAGCGAATTTTCTTCCCTGAAGAGGAAACCTTTTTTTTTAAGTAACCTTATATAGCACATAAAAGACTTGTAAAAGCGGATATTGAGTTACATACTTTTCAAGAGTAAAATTTTCATTCCGATTTCAACTAAAAAAGCTCTATGTATTTAACATTTTTGCTAATCAATTTGATTTTATCATTCTTGTGTATTTGTGCAAGTTGCATTCTTTATTCCTCATGGGTGCAATACGTACTCTTTAAAGCTTTATACGTAAAGCAGTCTCGAACAAATATTTCAGTTGAACTTAAAGATATTTTGCAGGACGTCCGCAATACGTTGTTTTTCCAGTGCGAGTTGCATTTCGTGTTGCATACGAATGTCGAAATTATAATGTTTTCTAGATATGCACACATCCGTCGAGTTGAAATTGTTTTCTATATGTTTTCCAAGGTAATACTCTTGGAAAAAAATGCGGTGCTTTTTCACATGTTAATTTCTAGTCGGATTTTTCCTACGTACTGGTTTTATATATATATATATATATACGAACCGGGCGGTTACGAATGTTTTTCACTATTAAAACAAAAACGTACGAATACGCCCCAGTTTCGCAAAGTTTCACTTATTATCAAACTTCAGCAGTATAATTAAAAAAACTTCGAAAACTCATAAAATATTTGAACAGCCACGACCCAAAGCGAAATGCTTTGACTCAACAATTTTCGTTCAATTTAATTAATGCATTAATTTTTCATTCAATTTTTGATGAATGTATTCAACATTTGTTGCCGAGTATTTTTACATAAACCGTGAATAATAAAGTACTTGTGTGTTCAATACAATAATAAAATTTATTAGTCATGATATAAAAAAAATAACGACCGTGAACTTATTATTAGAATTTAATGAACAGAAAATATATATTGAATTTGAATAATAACTTAGAAAACGGCTCAAATTTTATTTTGCGTGAATGTCGAATTTATGCATTCGGTTAAGTAAGTGACTGTTGTAGCTCGAGGAAAATTCGTTTTTCTGGATTTATAATGCGATAAACAACGGTAACGTTCGAGTTTCCGCGCAACGTATAACTCTTATTAATAGTATTACCGAAACAAATTACGAAGAAGTTTGCGTATTTCTTTAAGCCGCTGGTCGAGAAAACAAAGTTGTTTTTGTTCATGTACATTTTTTTCATTACATATTATTTATACGCAATAAACGGCGGATGCGGACATATCCGGATCATTAACATTTTCCAGATTTTTCCCATATATAATTTTCATCGTATGCAATCATATATTGTGAACTGCAGTTCTTCATTGAAATTTTATAACTTCTTTCGAAAAGTAAAAGCTTTCAAAAGTTCTAAGCATTCAAACGATCTCTGTTAATCGTTTCAGACAACTTCAAGTTTTATCTGCAACGATCTTATTGAACTTTCATGTTCAGTAGAAATCAATGCATTCAACGCGACTAAACAATTGATTCGATCAATTCTTAGCCTAAGCATCTTCGAGACCATTGAATATTTCAAATTCACAGACAAACCAACATTCCTCACACAACTCGCACATAATCAATCGAGGAGAGCCTTATTTCGTATCGCTTAACATTTGCGTATCTTGAACGGCGTGAATCAAGCGCGCCGTTTCGTTTAATCGAATTTTTTTTATCGACGCCCATTTAATTGTTATTTTCCATTAGTGGGTGGTTTTCGCAGTTACCTCCCATCCCGTCATTACTGTAATATTCACGGTAACGGCTCGTCGACGAGGGGCGATTTCGATATTGGCGCCATCCAAGTATGTAGGTAAATCATCGGAGTAACGATGCCACATAATGGCCTGACCGAAGTATGCACATTAAACGGTAATAATGTTCGCGAACGATAAAATTTAACCGCGCGTTCGCGCCACTGTATAATAATATTATATCCGTTGTATGTTTGTTTCGTTTTCGGGGTGTTTTCATGTCGTTGCAGACAATAAGGTTTATGGAGGTAAGATATATGATTCTAATTGGGAATTGCTCATTAAATACTTAAGATATGTGTAGTATAATCTCTTTCATACGAAAAAAATATTGATTTGAATATTTTAAAATACATTTAGAAAACAAATCATGAATTTGATTGAGAAAAGGTTTTAATTAAAGTATTTTTTAAATGCATTATATAAATTTTCAATTTTATATAATTTTACTCAACATATTTCTAAATATTGATCGGGTAACTTTTACTATATTCATATTCATTTGTAGCATTTCATTTTTCAAAAAAAAGGAAAATATTTCTTTTATAGAAAAATTAAATAACTTCATATACTCGAATTGTAATATAATGAATATGGAAATGGCAAAGTTGCGGAAATAAAAGCGGAAAACTATCCCCGCAATATACGCACTTGTGTGAATTACGTTTTTCATCGCATCCGAGAACCTCTCCATCGTTTAATATCCCGTGAAAACGTTAACGATCTAATCGCATAGTACCATAGAAAGGCTTTCGCGGTATTTACGGCCGCCGGGACAATTCCTGCATTTTTTCCCCCAGATCCATCCATAAAAGAATATATCGCTGTAATAAAATCTGAAAGCCTCCGCGCAGTATCGGTTCTGAAACCTGAAATCAGCACGTCAAGACTCTAAAGTGCGACGGGATATGGTGCCGTGCTTTCAATGCATTCACAAAGGCTCTTGTTTCGTGAGCTTGAAAGCCCCGCCGTTTCAGCTTGACATTTTCAGAAGCAGGAGCTCCTTCTCTCATTTTCATATGATCGCCATTCAACGGTTGGTCGAAGCGGTTTGCGTTTGTGTTTCGGCGAAAGAAAAATCGCGATTTTTCCAAAAGAGAAGCCTGAAGGCTCGAAGGGTGTTAGAAAAGGTGTCCGTTGTCGAATTTATGCATTTCGAAACGATCTCTTAATATTCTATAACGAGTTTTTTCACTCGAAGGGGAAGAATACGGTCATTTGGAGAGTTTTTTAATTTACTTAAAAGTGCTTAATAATTTCGTTAAAAAGAAAGCACTTTTTTCGTTCTTCGCGCTTGAAAAATTAATCTTTTATTTTTTTGAGGTTACATTTAGTACATTTTAAACGTTTTGTGAACATTGTTTATTAATTTTTTTATGTCTATTTTTTTAGATCCAATATAAAATTGTTCTAATGTCGAACGAAATTATTATTATAACAAAAATTTTATATTCGCTACCGTTTAACTTCGTGGCAAACAATGAAACAATACTTTCCACCCAAAATAAATAACAAATTTATGTAAGAAGTTTCACAAAGTTAAATAAAATCTGTACAGAATGGTACCGGATAATAAATATCCCAGTTCCCATGTCGAATAATAAAAAATATAGAAATTCAATACACAAAACGTAAAACATTTCCATTTATACACCAAGTAAAATTATGTAACAGCTCGAGAGATACAGACGTGATTTCGAAAAGGATTCGTCGACTCATCCGTCGGTCATTTTGAATTTGCACTGCAGCAGTGATATTTTTTTCACTTATTGGAATCGCTCGAAGGCTTTGCTTTTTCACGGCTGTTCGCGCTAATGAGAGTTTTCCTCTCCGGCGAGGGGGCAAAACAACATCTAGATACAATGAGCATTAACGAAAGCTCATTTGAGAAAGCTCGTTGCCGGTTCGGAGAAAACAAACAGCTTCGATAAATACTTCACTCGGATACGCTTTCCGTTCGCCCAAACCGACATCGCGTAATCTACGTAGTTTAACGCGATCCAACGGCGAAGAATATAAATTTGTTTTGAAAATAAATCATTCGAGCTGAGACTCAAAGCTTTTTGTTTTTTGAATCACCGGTTCAACGAGGACTTTAAGCAAAAAAAATTGAAACTATTATATTAATGAAGTATTGTAATTAATATAATTAAAATTCTATTACGAACAAAAAATAAGTTACAAAGTGACTAAACGGCTATATTTCAATTAAGAAATTTCATGAAAACCTCCGCAAACAACGCCTTCGCCAGTAATATCGACGTAAAATAAATATCTATCAGATCAACATCTTAACCATATCCGATGAGAATCTATTGTTTTTCCCGACATAGGGGACATTCGGAATCCGAAAAAGAGCCTCCGCGAAAACTAGAGGTCTCCCGTTTTTGGGCGGGGAGGGCCAAAAGGGGGTGTTTGACCTAATCTCGGTTTGATGAATATCCTCCGGCACGGATTGTTAAGCTTTATTCTTGGGCACGACAACAACATAGAGGAACGAAAGGGACACCGAACCGCGGCCCTGGTGGGCGGAACGAAAGACGAACTTAACAATGATTCATTACGCTTTGTTACGCTCGGATATTATTGGATTAAGACGGTGGGGTGATATACTTGTTTACTAAATTTTAATGGCGCTGCTTCGGCCTACTGAGCGTGCTGTGCTCTTAATGTTGCTTTAGGTTCACGTTCGAATGTTATGGGACGTTTTTGCTGTAATTCCGAATTATGTGATCGCTGATTTATCGTCTTCGATTGTACGAATCATTTTCTGCGTATTCTTATATAATTCGAAATATATAAAAGGCGGATTTGCACCTATTTATAAATTTATATATTTACATGGATTTTCCGCGTTGTACACACCTAAGAACGAGGAACAAAGTAGGCGGCATAGTAGGCGGACATTCCCCGGTGTTCCAGCCCTTATCGCCGTAGACTGCGAGGATAAAAATGTCCTTTCAGCGGGACTTTTCCGTGATGGCATTCGCTTCATTACCGAGGTGAAAAGCGGTACGGCGACGACAAAAAAGAAGACATCCGAAGAAGGAAAGGCGTCCGGAAAATCTCGGTGCTCGGCTAGGCCTAGGTATAGGCACGGTTTCGATTAATGCGAAGCTCGTCGAATTTTGCATTATATCCGTTCACTTTTGTGTGTAGCTTTGGTTGTATAAATATAGGATGTTCGCGGGAGGATTCGTGCTTCGAGAGGATAACTCGGAGAATTCCCTGAGCGGTGTACCAAGAAATGGTGTATCTCATGTAAAACCGTAGAACATTAGTTGTGTGCACCGCATCCTTTGTATTATCCATAATGTATATTGTGTTGCAATTTGCAAGCACATAGCAGTTTTAAATTTCTTCGAAAGTTACATATTTATAAAAATATTAAACTCGAAATATTATACACTATTTCGCAAAAAAAATTAATATTATTTTACGATATTGTATATTTTAATATTTTGTGATGATCATAATAAAATAAACTTTGGATATATTTTATATCGTCGGTGCGTGTAAAGGCTTAAAGATTTTCCTGTGGAGTTAATTAATGCAAATTTTGACCTGCATACTTTTACCGTTGTCCGACAAAAACGATATTCTTTTGCTCAGACAAATCCTCTTTATTTCGGAACATTATTAGATGTAAATCAGATGTGAATAATTCATGTTATTTTTTCTGGTACTGTTGTAAAACTATGAAAATTCGTAAGCAAAGAATCCCTTTGAACGAACTTCTCTTATTAGAGTTGTGATACTTTACATGTGAATCGTTGAATAACAAAGGAAGTACTATTAGGTGAGTTTTTCAGAAAAAAAAGATACATATATTATAGATAAATTTTGAATATCACAATACATTAAATCACAAAGAATATTTTTTATTCAAATGAACTAAGAAACTGATCAAATAATATATCCTTTCAGCAAAAATAATACACAAAACAACTAAAATAAATAATAAAGTTCTTTATAGACCACCATGTTGAATGTAATAAAGATCATTTAACAATACAGCGATCCGAATTGAACAGCAAAATTTTTACCGATTTACGACTGCCCATATAGCTCTTAATTGATTTTCATGATTCCAAAAAGCTACCATTGTGCACTTTAATATCCAAATGTAATTGAAGACATGCATTTTGCGTCGTGTTATGGTAATTTTGCAAGATTAAATTTCGCTAAAAGTAGTGCGATGAAAATGTACAGATAAGCGGTGCACGTCGCGGACCGGTACGCTCGGAAAAACTCCACGCTTTTCCAGAGGATTTTCCTCGCACATTGTTCGAACGATGAGCGAACTTGAGAAAGTTTACACGTGCATTGCATTCGCAATAGTGCATCGATGTTAAATTTATTTGTATGTGTTCGAAATATTGTGTTTTATTTACAGTTAACGTTATAAATTTTTAATAGCATCAAAAATTTTAAATATTTATAGTATTTCATTAATAAAATGCCCCAAAACCAAGTATTCTACTGTAGATTCAAATATTAATCTTTTTCACATTCAACTATCAACAAAGCCATTCAAACTTTCAATCACCTAATTACACTGACAACTTTATATGACCCCACATCAAAACATTAGTCGCCAACTTTTTCCCGGAATATTAAAAGGGAAACCTTCCCAGAGAATCGATATTTTAATATCCGGCTACCAAATGGAGTGTAAACGTCGAATGCGTCGAAGGGAAAAAGAAAACAGACCACGAATGCGGCATAGAGACGACCCAAGGATCGTTCCCGATAATCCGATGTTTATTAGATCCGAGTTCGCCGCGTATTATTCAAATAGCTTTTCCGGGAAAGCGATGGAAATCGGGATGGGCGGGCATTAACCGGCAGGTTCCGGTAAACCGGATTATTGCGGGTCACCGAGTACTCTGGTATATTTCGAAGTCAGGTTAAGTTAAATGTTGAACATACATATGAAAAAGTTGTATTAATAAATAAAATATGAATGATCATAATATCGTTTTTTTACATAGTACCTTGCATGCTAAGTAAAATAATAGCTTTAGTATCATTTCATTGGAAAAATTCAATACAAACACATTATAATAAAATTGAGAAACAAATCTTCAGATTAAAAAAAAGATTGTTATTAAGTAAATGTTCGCAAAAAAGTATTTGATGTAAATTTTCGATTTGTCTAAGTGATCTGTCGGTTCTTTGATGCTCGTTGAAGACATTGAACGAAACGAATTGCTTTTAAGAGACCAGATGGTTTCGTTGGTGGAAAAATTTGATTATGTCTACATCTTTTTCGGTTTGTCATTTTCACCAGAACAAGGAAGTTGCATCAATCTAATTGCGCAAAAAGAGTTGAATCTGCTGATGGAATTGGGTAACTTTTCCATTTTTTATTACCGAATATATTCATGTACAATTCGAAATAAATTTATTTAAAAACGTATCCCATTACACAGAAATTGCAAATTTAGTTAGCTACATCGCAACACAATCATTGTGTCCATTTTTTACATAACAAAATCGGCGCACAAATCGCAAACGGCAATCTTTTTATTCTCAGCAATTAATATAATTGCCGAGAAGGACACCGTTATTCATTCTCATTCCAATTCCGCGGGGATTTATCCTGAAATCCTCGGCCGAGTGAACTTTATCCAGCGAGCAAACCGAATATTTCACGGGCGGCCGGCAAAGTCGGAAAGGGACGGCCCTTCGCGAAAATCCCACAACGCAAAAGAGAGAGAGAACCCAGAAGAAAACTGTTGATTGCTTACCTTAAATTACGCCCTTCATTCAGCGACAAATTAAGGATACAACGAAACAAATTGCCAAAGTGTTTACGAAAACAGCTCAGCGCCGGGCATTATCACTTCGCGGGGGTCCACCCACCGTCTCTGATCCGCCCCCTTTCAAACTTGCCCATTGTACTTTTGACAAAGATGGGCCTTTCGGCGCCGAAGCCTCCGCTCCGTATCCCGTAACTCGGTCGGTCTAAAATATACAATAAATTCTGTTAAGCCCGCTTCCTGGGCTTAAATTATTATACTCCCCGGACGGAGGGTTTGAGGTCTTGGCGGGCCCTTTTAGAGAAAAAAGCCCTCACGCTGCGAATGCTTGGCTTTCGAGTTATGCTTTCATTATTTTTGTTTATAATACATTACCTATTGGATACCTCTATAAATAAGTTGGTTTCGGGGCGCGCAATTTCGCGGGCGCGCTTCTGAGAAGGTTTTTCGCATGACCGTAGCGTTTTAAATTATGTAAAAGAAAATGTTTTAAGGGGGAAGCTTTTCGCGCGCGTAACTTTTCCCATATTATCGATGAGGCGATATCGAATATTTTATATAAGTCTATGGATGCAATATTACGACGGGTGCTTAGCATAATTTTGCTACACTTCAATTTATGAAATATGAATTAGTTTATAAAATTCATAACATCGAATCGATCGGTATTACTTCGTAATAACCTCATGTCAGAAATGATGTAATAAAATTTTGATAAATATTTTAATCTCATAAAATTTGAATTGAATCATTGATAAGGCGACAGAAAAGTTTTCAATTATTCAATCGCAAAATCAATTTATGGAAATAAATTGAAATTTCCATTCAACAAAAACTGTTATACTCAAGGTATACAAATTTTGAATTTGTCACATACATTTTTTAAAATAAATTGAATTTTAAGCAAACTGAAGTCACTTTTGGTCTAGGAATCGGCCTCTTAGAATAATAATGACACGTATCCGAACAAGTAAGGTGGTTTTTCCGAGTCGGAACTCCTAAGGGAGCCCTCACTTGAGGTCGGGACAGGTTCCTCGCAAGATGTACGACTGAACAGCCATTTATAGGCATCACCTTTACTTATCCACCAGAACTACTGCTTAAATTTCAACGCACACGTACAAATTCAACCATTCAAAACAAACTACCAAAACTCACTCAATAAGCCATCACCATCGAGCCCCATTATCGATTCCGATCTGATAACGTCCTTTATTATTATTGCCCCCCACCCAATCGTAAAGTAGCCGTTTATAATTAACATTAGCGGCAATGGAGCGTGTTCGGGCCATATTTCCTTATTTATTATTACCACTTCTTTCGACCACACGGTGGACTTTTCCACGGGCGATATTAGATACGTGGGTTTCGTTTGTATGTTTTTCGTATTTCGACGAAACAGCCTGCGGCTGCACGGGTCTTGTTTCGTGTGTGATTGATTGAGGGCGGCCAAATGAATATGGGCACGAACCGGTAAAGAAAGTTTATCGGTCCACACCGATTTCGTATTTTGTATTGTGAAAAAAAAAAAACACCGTTGTGACCGGTCGGTGTTCGCGGGTGAAAGTTTAATGGATTTTGTTTCGTTCATCGATCGTCGGATTTCAATTAGCGCGTGCGTTTGATCGATGCTGCTTGTCGTTTGTGTGAAAATATAAATAAATTGAAAATCGGCCGTTCGGTTATATTGCGGGCGATGGGGAATATAATGTTTTCGATTTGATGGTTGAAAAATTTCGAAGTCGCAAGGTGACCGTAAAAAGGGTTTTCAATTTATTTAGGTCTATAAAACTAATACGTTTTTCTAAGTAAGCAATTTTAGTTTTACGTAACTGCCTTCGTCTCGTTTTTCATATGATTTTTTTTTGCTGTATTGTTCGAATTTAATGTTTTAAATTTTATGCAAAAGGTTTACGTTGTGACGTGCACTTGAAGCGTTAGTATAAAAACTTTATGAAATGGAAAAATCTTATACTTTATGTCAAAAAACTATATTTTTTTTAATAAATATTATTCACAAATAAAAAAAAATACACAAAAAACTAATTTATTCAAAAATTTTACAGTCTATATAAATATGTACATATACATACACGTATTCACTGCGTGTATATTTGATAACTCACAAAAAATAGGACCACAAAAACGTACAAATATAAAACCCGATTTATATTTCGCACAATTTCAACCTGAAAATTCAAAAATAAACTAAAATTTATTTCACCCTCAATTTAAACATACCTCATTCTATAAATCTCCAACACGAAAAACATTTTATTCAGAAAACAATTAATACATTTTCAACTTCAAATCCTCGAACAAAACCTCATCCCACCGATCAATCCCTGAACCGGCCACCAAAATCTGCATCTTCCAAGAGGTTCAACGTCGCCAAACTCACCTCACACCCCCTCGAACCCTTCTACATCCCCATAATAGGGTAGAACCGAAAACTGTGCCGTTAAGTGACCGCGAAAAGCGTGGCGAAAGAGTTTTCCTCGACGGCGCCCGCGGGACGAATTCGCGACCGCAACTTAACGAACTGAACGTTTCGCGAGACTTTATGCGCCAACTTGCATATTGCATCGTCGCTTATTTCGCTTTAATTTAAAATTTAAACTTTCATCGGGGTCTGTGTGTGTTGTGGGGAGGGGCTCCGTTGGAATTCGCGTGCATTTTTCATTGGTGGTTGCGCGGTGTTTGTTCGTGTATTAAAAGGAAATGGTGGTTGTTTGTTTGTTTGTTTGTCGGTTTTATTATTGTTATTTTTTTATTATTATATTATGATTGAATTATAAATTATTTTGTACATTTTTCAGGTTAAAAACTTGATCGTGTTTCATGTGTTTTTCCTCTATGATGAAAAATGTGATTAAATTATTGAAATCGTATTTTCCGCTTCTAAGAAAAATATTTTTCATTTCAATCATATTAAAAAATATAGGTATTATATTTCGTAAAAAACATTTTTTGTTATGTAAAATATATTACAAGATAAATGTACCAGAAAATTTCCAATTTGTTATTTTTCAAGAGGACAAAGCGGCTTAAAAAAATATTGCCGGAAAAAAATATATTTTAAAAAGGATAATTAAATGAACCGACTATTTTTATCTTTCAATTTTTTTTATTAAAAACTTTCATAAATTATAGGAAATATTACAAAACAATTAAGTCCACTTATAAAATAAACAACATTATAAAACCACTACATAAAAAAAAATCACCAGAAACGAAACGAAGCACCATTCACAAAAACATAAAAGTTGACGGTCGGATTCGGGTTAGCTTTTGTAACGTTATTTGCGTCTATGGCAGATGCGGAACACAACAGAGCACAATATTGACACACACACATACAAACACTTTTAGATATACATATATACGAACAGGTAATAAGGCATTACGCCGGAAGGGACCCGCGCCTTGTTTACCCCTGACCCGCGGGCTTATTTGCAATATCCTTCCCCTCATCCGAGTCATTTGCATTCCGCAGCGTACACTGAGCCAAGGGGGTGGAGGGCAAACACCAAATCAGCATAATTCGTACGATGATTTTTTTGTGTTCGATTTTTTCGGGGGTAAAAAAAGGTTCGTTTGATTCTAAAATGCGTCTTTGTGTTTATTTTCGAATAAAAATCGAAATTTTCATTGAACAAAGCTCTGAAAATGTGACACGCATACTGTTGATTTGTGTATAATAGAAAAAAATTCGTAATCATTTGTATTTAAAATAAGCAACGCTTTAAGGTATTATTTATAAAATTTCGAATCGAATAAAATGTAGAGGTGTCGCGTTTTGAAATGAAGCTATCCTTTCTCACTTTGTTCGGCGGTCGATGTGAAAATTCATGGCTTCGAATATCGAAATTACAATTCGAACGAGACGTCAAAGACAAACTCGCAACCCGGGTCCGAGTTTATTAAGGCGTTCTCGCATTTCTGTGTTTATTTTATATAAAGTCGCGAGTTTTTCCTGGAATTTTCCTTTCCGTTACTCTGTTTCCGAATTGTGTGAATGGACTTGACGTGCCTCTCGATGTAATTTATTGTATATTAATAAAGTCTTTGTTTCGCGTTACGTTTGTATTTCGCATTGTATTCTTTGAAATTTCCTTCCGGCGTGATTGTACGAAATCTTTTATAATTTGATTTTAATTGAATTAATTATAGATCAAATTCGAATGCGAAGATGCTTCATTTTATTTTATTGTTAAATAAAATTATTATACAAAATTCCGTATTTTTATTTTAACAGTTAATTTGTTGGATTTTCTTTCAGATATATAAAGTATGTAAAAATCAGAGCGCATCGCTCCCACTTTATACACGAAGCCGAAATCTCATATGCAAACCGAGAAAAGGGCGCGAAACCCCAAAGATCCATCATTCTCCGGGTCGGCGAAAGGGTCGTTCACGAGCCGCAAAAGACCCACCGAAAAAATAAAATACCCCAAAGGCACACGCACCCACACACGTGTCGGAAACTCGCCGAGGTCCCGGCGCAAATTAATCGTCGGGCTTTTGAATGGGCGCCGGCCAAAGGGCACAAAGGTCAGTCCTTCGGACATATTGCAATTTTGTCGAGGTCTCGCATTTTCGATTCCGCGGCCCGGAGCCGGGCAAAGTTTGACCATTATTGCCGTTGACCCGTTCCCGCGTTAAGTCTCCGCGAAAAGGGGCGTTTCTGGCGGGGGGCAATATCGTTTGTTAGGCCGTCCAGCGCGAGCTCACAATCGCGGCCACTCTCGGTTAAGGGGGCCGTAACCTTAAGTGGCCGTTGCCTTTTCTTCGGACCTTACCTTTTTGGGGGGGGTGGGTTTTCGGGGATTCGCGTTAAAGGGTAAGGGAGTTTTCGGGATGCGTGTCGGAGAGAGCTAAGGCCTGCAGGCCGATCGTTGGGAAGGCTGGTTCTGGTAAAGGGACTTGGTGGTTTCAGCCGAGCTCGCTGCTGAATCCAAACATAATGAAACAAATTCGACTTAAGAGAGTATCGCTTTTTTCGGTTAATTTTCAGGATGTGGCTTTCGCTTTTTATGGTCGCTGTTAACGGTTGGTCTTGAAAGCATGATGGATGATGTGCTTTGCCGTACTATATACAAAAAGCTCTATCACGTTTTATACTATTTTAGATATTTCGTTACAGAATATATATAGTATTTATTTTTTGCCTTTAATATTATATATTCAGAATTGTACATTTTAACCGCAGAAACCGTTTAAAATAATAATAAAATATTGTATTAAAAAAAAATTTCAATTTGAAAATATATGAAAAAACGCAAAACCATCATCTATGCTCATTTTTATTGACTATCCACAACGAAGCCGAGTTTTCCAGTGATCGATGCGTTCACAAAGGAAACTCTTTACGGCGAGCGCTTGATTCAAAGGAATGAAAGACATACCTGGAGCCGGGATGGGGCTATTTTTCTTTCACCATTTTTTCCCTCGACTCTCGTCAAAATTTCCACGAGGACGAAACACCGAACCGGAAGATCCCTTTGTCGCGTTTTGAACGGCCTCTTTACCTTATCTCGGACCTCGGGGACCACGGTTTTGTTCACCGGATCCGGGACGGTTATCTCAACGTGCACAACAATTGATACCGTAATCGCTACACACAACACGTCGACTTTTTTCGCATTCATTTTTTACTTTCGGCGAAAAAGGAGGTCAGAGAAAACTTCGCTTACATTTTCGCGTGGATGAGGTTTGAAAAAATAATAGTTTTTCTTCTGTCGGTATGTATTAATGGCGCAGTGTTGCAACTGTGCATTGTTGGATTCGTGCGAAAAACTTACGCAAGAATTAATACGTAAATTGAAACGGGTCGTTCGATAATGGAAAATGCAAAGTTCCGTGCAAATATTTAACGCGTTTCTTTCGTTCATTTGCATATACGGCGACACGAGACGTGTCGTTCGCACGACACACTTAACATTCATTACACATTATATACACATTTTCAAATATTTACAAACGCTAAGAGTGTCACAAATTAAACGGACGTCGTCCTGAAGCGAAAATTACAAAATGAAAACGCCCCTATTCGCAATAACAAATTAAATTTATTTCATATTTGACAAACGAAAATTGTAAATAAATTACTGTTCTATACTTAGTACTCGATTTTCGAAGTAAAATCGGACAAACACACCGATAAATCCGAAATCTAAAAGAAGACGATTCACCGTGACGGACACTAAAATATTTTACAGTTGCAACTTTCTGCATGTATCGAACTGCAATCGGTTTCCCGATTTTCAATCTCTCCGTGTTATTGCAAAAACGAAGTCTGTGAACCGATGTAAAAGGTAGATTTGTATATTTCATATATACGAATTTTCATACTCCACTTTTCGAACGAGTTGTCGTAAAGTTCGGGATTTCGTAGCGCGGATTGTGTTTCGCAAATTTTGAATCTGACCGTACTGTGGTCGAGTATATTCTGTCTTCGGTTCCAGTGAATGAATTTGATTTTGTTATTTTTTTATTGGTTGGTTATACACTGTTAAATAAAGATGGATTTTTTATTTGCGCAATATACTGTTTGTGAAAAATATTTTATTTATTAATAAAAACAGAACTATTTTTATTCAATTCTCGATTGAATAATCAAATAAAAAAACTAACTATTCATACTTTTGTTTTTGTTATATATATCAAAATTATTGAAAACCCATAAACAAAAATAAAATTAACATATCATTACAGCAAAATTGCTCCGAAAAATATTAATGAACCAATTCACAATGGATCCATTTCTATACAAAAATCTCAAATATGCATATCAATTGACGAAATTGATTCAATAGCAATGTTTATTCTTTCTTTTAAAGTGGCCGAGGAAAAAGTCCGGAGACCGCTCGTTGTTTGTCGTTCCCACAAAAGTTTACAAAAGCCATATTGAACTTTCGGTCGCGTTCGATCTACATACTACAATAACACAAAAACGGGGGCCGCGAGTGGGCCGCGATGTTTACTTTTAGAGCACCCGCGCCTTTTTACCAAATCTGAATTTAGGCGAACACAACATTAACGAACCGCACCGATACAAGCCAATTTGAAAAAAACACGAAATCCAATTAAAAAAATAATAGTAACATCTCACACATCCAAAACCAAACGCCCACACATTACCCTTACACGGTGCAGCAATTTTAAGCCGTTTAGCGCCGGGGGAAAACGCAGTAGCCGCGCTTCCGACGCTAATGGAAGGTATTTCGAATTTGGAAACGTTCTCAACACGGTGCGGTTTGAATTCAAACCGTCATCGTTGCCGGCCATTGTTGTTGCAGCAACAGCGGCGATACAACGATGGAGGATTTCGGTTTTGTGCACCACAACTGGAGCGGGCGTCCCTCGAGGGAAGACGAGTCTTACCGTTTTGTGTGTGTGTGTGTGTGTGTGTGTGTGTGTTCATTCATATCGTATGCTTTGAGTGCATTGCTAATCTAACGTTTTGGATGTTTTATGCGGAGATTGTTTATGTTGTAGGAAGTTGGGAGAATCTGTCTAGAGTAATCGACTGTTTGGGTTATGTTACATATAGTTAAAATACAATGTAGGTCATTTGGTAAAGGGTTGTTATTGGTTTTCGAAATCATTGAGAATTAGTTTGACTTCATTGTTTCGTAAAGGGTCAATAAAATTTTTGAATATTAGAAAAGCCTTTGTTCTGCGATGAACGTTGTATAACTTATAAACTCTCAAGGTAATAGATACTGAAAATATCACTTGTCACAATGATCAAATCTATCTACCATCTGTGTATTTTAACTTCCGTATTCAAATGTATTATAAACGATTCATAATTCATTAACGAATTTCAAAAATTTATTTCATTGCGAACATTATTCACTTTCACAATACCGGACAATCAATTCGGTATGCAATAAGCATTAAAATTGTAACAAAAAAAAACGTAATAGATACGACCCGTCCTCACATTTACATCGTTGATTGAATCGCTCCCTGTAGTGCAGTTTTCGTATTGTAAAAAAAAATAACATTTGTATTCTATTTAAATTTGTTGAATAAAAATACGAAACGAAAAAAAATTAAAAAAAAATTGCAACGGTATGTAGCAGGAATTATCCTACGCGGTTCGATAGATTATGCGCGTGTTCGAATGCGGTTTTCGAATTCCCATTCCCAACGGGATTCTCGGGTGGAAAAACAGCGCGAACGATTAACAAGTTCGATGTGTGGGCTTTGGGGTGGTGGGTGGATCTATGGGTAAAATAATACGGGAGTGGGCGGGAAGTTAGGAGGACAGGTGAGAGCGCTATTCGGCATATGGATATGTCGATTTTCGGGTAGATATGTGAATTGGAATATGGGTGAATGGGTTGTGGGGTGTTCGAGTGGGCGGGACAGGTGGTTTTGTCAGGGACTGTTTTTGGACCTGTACGTTATTCGGAATAATTAATGTGTTTGCCGAACGGGCTAACTGCTTTATCGGCGACGGTTCGCGCTTTCGATGCGTTTTCCACTTGCATAAGTGCATTTCGTTTGGCGCATTCGAGTGTTTTGTAGAGATTCGGTTGTAATCAAGTGATAATGTTTCTCGTTGAACTGCGCAAAATTGGTACATTGTTGAGTTGATTCGAATTTGAGCCGAGCACAATGGGCTCATTTTCCGACGTGCTGCAATCGAAATACATTTAAATTAAAAAAATGTTTAAATCTTTTTCACTATTTTTACTATAAGCCACATGATTTTAAAGTTGAATCTTCGAGTGAATAATATTCAATTTATATACGAAAAACAAAAATGTGTCATTATTTAAAAATATATTCCATACAATCGTTATAAAATTTATTTTAGGCTACAAAGCACTTTATCGAAAGGTAGCATCGCCAAATGAAACGCGCGAATAATACATTTATCAATATTATTTCATTCAGTCCGAAATGAAAATTAAAACACAATCGGATCAGTTTCAATAATGGAAAATTTGCATAACGCGCGCACAATTAAGCGTCGCGTGCGAAATTTGCGGCCAATTTTATTTCGATATCGAATATCGAACGCCCCCAATACACACAGCCCCACTGAACCAATGAACGCACACAGTACGTATTAAAAATAGACAAAAATCCCGATAGAAATTCCGCCGGAGAGCGAGCTCGATTTAATTGAAAACAGCTTTTATCCGAAGACGTATCGTTCGTGGCGCACGCGATACGTTAACATTTTCCTTCGCTTCTCTCCGTCGATTGCGAAAAGAACCAGGTCCTGCTGGGTTTGTTCAGCCAATTGGACCACAAAAGCTGTGTCAACAACTGCCGAGACGGTCGCAAAATCAATGTTATCCGGAGAGCTTATCTCGCCGGGGTCGGTTGTACGTTGTCGCCAATAAAAGCTTCACATTTTTCTTGGACATCGATTTTGTACATTCCTCTGTTATTGTTTGGAAATGTCGAAATTTTGGTTTGTCGTATTGTGGGTTTATTGTGATTTGCAATTTTCATTTGTAGAAATTATATTTTTTTTATTTACAAATTTAAATTGATTATAAATGATGCTTTGTGCTGGTTTTTTTAGCGATTGACGAAGTTGAACAATACTCGTACGTGACGCGGCTAGTAAACAGACGGCATCTAAAGTTGAAACTATTTGTCAAAGGATAATTTCGATAGAGGACAACTCAAACGTGTATTTTACAAAATAATTGTGCATTTATTTAGAGGATTTAACAAAATTAGTGTGCTTTGAAAAATAATATGTGCTTTTTGGACGAGCATTGAAATGTGTGCGTTTAAAAAATTATTTTGATCATTGAAAAAATATCTGTACTTTGAAATTAATAAAATGTGTATTAGAATGAATAGAAATAAAGAATCAGCAACGCCGTACACACGAATAGGGCAAAATAGCAACTGCACGACCATTATTCACAACTTTTATAATAAAATAAAAAATGGACCGAATTGTTAAAATGTGATTGAAATTAATATTTTAACAAATAGAACGGTTACAGTTGAAAATTGTATTGTCTATGGAGGGAGACTTGTAACGTTGTAACCTCTTGATCATTTCAGTGCTCAAACCAATTTTTTCTATCGATCATTTCATATTTTTTAATGCTCACATTATAATGTCAAAATATTTTTTCCATTAAAGACTACAAACAAAATGATGCTCAATACGTGATTCTTTGACGTAATAGAAATAATGTACATCGTATATTATTCCAATGCAAAAATAATCCTTTTTAAGGCACAATTTATACTTTTTCAATGCACAATTAAATCTCACCAATACGATACGAATATCTCTTCTACAACTTTTATACATTCATAAATTTTCATAAATACAAATCGATAAAATTTATTATAATACGCCTGAGATATTATAAAGAAATTAAACATAATCTGCAAAGCGCATCAATTTTAACGAGAATCTAAAAGATAAACTTGTTACATAAAGTTCGTCAATTAAACTCGTTTCATCAGCACGTTCAATTATTTCGACTCTGACGTGAAATAGCAAAACATGATTTACATTAAAAATGGCGTTCGATCAAGCGAATCTGCTTTTCAATTATGAGATATTTCATATACAAACATGAAAGCGTAGCTCGTATAATTAGTTAATTAATTAATTAGTATTGTCAATATTGTTCGAGTGTGTGTGTGATATACATATAGAACGGGTTTGTGCGAATTCCTCATTTAGCGATATCTGTTTCGAGCACGAGCCCTTTGGATGTTTAGTTATCTGAGTGTGTATGATGCCAAAACGCTTTAGATTCCATCAGCTTTAGTCCTTTGTTGGACGTTATTTACCAACAATGTTGTACCACTCGCATGCCCCATGACGCTTCTACAATGAGAGACTGTTCAAACATTTCGAAAAGAACCGTAAATGTTTGCCTATTAGACGTATGACTACTTGCCACTTTGAGAAAATGTACGTTGAAAGTGACTCTCAAATTTGTCAAATGGATTTGTTGAAAGTTTCTTCGTTTTATTTAAGCATATTTCAAATTGACTAAAATTTGGTTTTAATCAATAAAATATTAGAAGATTCGTTTGGATATCACAAAAACTGATGTTAATATATGTGCGAAATAAAATAAAGTACGAGATTTTGATTCAACTTTGAATACTATTTTCCACAAACGAATCGTAGTGCGTGCGAATGCATATTACTTGCACTGAATATCAAATGCGTGAACACGTACTGCAAATATAATCGCATAAAGCAAACATTGATTGATGCAAACGTTTTTCAGAATATCATTTTTCATATGCTATTTTAATTTTTTTATTATTAATACACATTTTTGTAAAAATAAACTATTTCATTTCATTTCAAATCGATCAAAAATGTGTACATGGATGATTTTAATTTATATTCTAAATCAGATATAAATCATATTAATTTCACACAATTCAAAAGATAACAATCATATAAAAAATGATTTTCCAGATAAACTAGCTCATCCTCCGAATATCGAAACGATAGTTCGCCAATTGATGTCACGGTTGTGCTTTCCCGCTTTTATTTGTTCTCAATCCCTTCGGGGAAATGATACAGCGGATAATTGCGTCGAAATTGCGTAATTGTCACGCGAATGCACTCAGAGTGCACCTAATTTTCGAAAACAGCATAGTCCGAATTCGAAACGAGCATACATTTCGTGTCAATAAGTGCCCATTTACACATTTAAATGGTGCGATCGTATTTCGTGTTGTTTTGATGTTAGAGTTAAATTTCAGTGTTGGAAAATTAACAGAAATGATTTAAAATAGTGCTTTCTTCGAATGAACGTATTTTAAGAAAAGAGATGTTTTTTATAATCTGATTTCAAATTAATTTGAAAGATAAATCCTAAAAGCTTAAGTACTGCATATAAGTATATTTCATTTCTTTTTAATCTCCTAGATGGCTTTTCATACTCTCGTACAGTATTCAATTTCAAAACTGGGACACAGCTAAAATATTACCTGAACGATTTCTCCAGCAATTACCAGTTATTAAAACAAACGCGCTCACACGTTCAATCCCCAACAACAACCTTATACGAATGCGAAAAAAATTCAAATCGACAACCATCAAGCTTTTCAACGGCCGAAATCGTCCTTCATAAATTCGTTTTCGTTAGATTTAACCTGGATATATAGGTAATAGGCAAAGGGGTCCGAACTGAGCACAGGTACGGTGCCGCAGTACAATAATGGATTCAATAAATTATAACCGTGCGCAGTTAGTCGTATACGGCGAATTTATCGTTTGTGGAGGTTTCCGCATTAACATTTTTATACGTCGTGTTCGGTTAAATCCGCGTCCGCGGAACGGTAACGACTTTTAACCCTCTAAATGCGGTCCGTCGGATGGAAAATTTGGTGCTTTTGCATTTTTTTTTTCAGGATGGTTTTGTGTTTGTTTGGTGGTTTGTGATGCGCTTTTTGTATGAAAGTGCAGCGCGGCGTGTTTTCGTATGACGCTGTGCGAGAGACAAAGCGTCCGCAACAAACGAATTAAGCGGCCTTTTAAAATGCATTATAGGGGAAATAGAGTAATGTTTGCTAAATAAATGTGGGTGCTTTTATGTGTAAATATACGTCGGTTTGTTTTTATTTTTGTTGTATGCGAGTTATTCCGGTTTATTGTTCATGATGATGGTGGATTTTTATATGGGGTTGATTGTGATTTAGTTTGATGTTCTATTTTGAAATTTTAAGTATGCAATTTGTGAAGAGATCTGGAAGTTTTAGGTTGAAATGAAATTGAAATTAATTATACGATTATTTTATTTAAAAGGAAGTTTTCGAAAATTCAATTTATGTTTATGAAAGTTTGAATACTAGTTAATATGACGGAGCAAATATTGATTACTGAAACCATTTATTGAGGTAAATTATATATTATCGCTAAGTTTTTACCTAATTTTGATCTGTAAAAATTAACGCATTTAATATTGACTTGAATTTTAAATATCAAAAGCAAAAAATTAAAAAAAATATCGTACACTTATAAAAACCGACTTTTCCAAAAATTCAGAATAATATTTTCTAAAAAGACTTCAAAAATATTCGAAACACAATTTTTTTTATTTATCGCCAAATTACCGAACCATTATTTGGATCATTTACCGGTAAACCAGTTTACCGATAACGACACCCCTAGCACGTACCGCATCTTCCGCGTATTATATAAAACCCACACATGTAACATTTACAAGCAACACGACACGAACACGACCCGCAGAACGTCTATATTTGCCAGTCAAAACGTCATTTCGCAGACGTGTCGGGATCGCGTTTGGTATTCCGCATCCCGACCGCAAACAGAACACCCCATACACAGAACCACTATAGTCAATGGTGCCAAGTTGGCCCCGGCAGCCGATAGTCGGCCATGACCCGGCGACCGTGTCGATATTGTTGTCCCGGATTCCCGTATCCCGGATCCTCGGAGTTCAGTGTCGCGTTTCCAGGAAAATCCCCGTCCGAAGGGTGTAAAATTGAAATAAAACTGGACTGTAAAAACGGACTTCCGCCGTTCGCCGGTGTCGTTAAATTGGGTCGTAAAAAAAATGCGGTGGATTCGCTTTATTGTGTGTTTTCGCATAATGGCTTTAATGCCGTTTTGATATTACATGCGATGCATTTTATCGATTATTCAAATGGGCCGTAAACGATTGCGCGTTTTTAAAGTGGTCATAATTGAAATCTGAAAAATGTATGTGTTTATGATTTTCAAATTGAAATTTTCATTGATCCAATCTTCTTTTTACACTGTCCAAGTGAAAAAAGATTATTTTTTCTCTTAAATACGGTACAAAAATATTGTATTATTATACCAAAATGGTCAATATAATGCTATAATTATATCTATGTAACTATTGTTATAAAAAAAAAATTCAATGTTTTTTGATGGTTTTACATGGCCGAACTTTTTCACATTACACATTTTTCATAACGTACATTTGAATGGAAATTCTATCCAAATATATAGATAGAACCTATCTTCAATTTTTATATAGTCATCATACATTTTTTTCACATGGTAGTCTCTGGAATATAGATATATTACCCATGTAAAAAAAGGACTGGGTGTGTTTAATATTTAAATAAAGATGCTAATTGAAATAAAAGTGTGTTTATTTAAAATTGCATACGTTTACTGAAAACAAAGAAAGGATACGCACAATTGAAACGAAACTAATAACGCCAAATTATTGTATTATCCAATCTTGATTCTTTGTACAAATAAAAAAAAAACCGAAACAAAAAACCTTCACTTTGGAAAAACGTTCTGAAATCCAGAACAATGCTATGCAAATTCCCACAATGCAAACTGCAGCTAATTTAAGAGTTTCACACGCCACACACAATACGGGCACCGATTACACTTTCCATACCGATTGCGGAGCCCCTAAACACAATAAAACCGTAATTTTTATGATTGTTGCGAGCTGTTATTATCGAGTTAATCGCCGGCGAGCTTATCCGCGAAGACGGGCCGGGACCGGTGTAAGTCTGCCTCTCTAAAACCGCAAATTTACTGCGGCCATATCTCCGAAGCCGTTCTCGATGGTCACAATAAAAGTGGCGGGCTCAATAAAACCGCTTCTATTAAATTTACAGTTAAAACCAACGATCCGTTGTGCACGAGAACACGGGCCGGCGATTAAAGCGGACCCCCCCCTTTCTTTGGGGGTTTCTGGGATGTATTCGTCACGGATGTGGATTTTGTTGAGGATCGGGATTTGGTTTCGATTTGGATGTGTGTGTGTGTTTTTTTGTGTTGTAAGTTGTGTGCAATTTTGCGTTATGTTATGTTATGTCTGTTATGTGTTATGCTTATTGCTTCACGTGTGGGCGTTTAAATATAAATTTGATTTTGCGGTGTTGCTTTTGGTAACTGTTATATTTTTGTGATTATGCAGGAGAGTATAGCATGAGTGAAAAAAATGTGCATTATGTTCGTAATTTTATATTGCTGTATTTCAAAATATGTCTGTGCTTTCTATAGACAAATATTACAATTTAATTCTTATATATCACTTATTTTTATTCAAAATTTTTTTACAAAAATGAAAACATAATATTTAATATTTTAAAATTTCTTAGACATGAGCTTAAAACATTTCAAACAAAACACTTAAAACATACAAAAATCATTCGATTCAATCACAAAGCTTCCAGGATACTAAGTGCGCCGATCCATACGTACAATAAATAATTAATTAAATAGCACACTTTAATACGGCAATAAACGTATCGTTTCATGAAAAAATATACAAATGTAAACTATACGATTTTCAAACCGACAACTTCTCAATTTCAATCACTTAATACGCGTATCATCTAGTCGATTAATTAGCATTACAATTTTCACAGGAACACTCATAATTCACAAGTACAGCACATATCAAACGTAAAAAAATCACACAAACCACACATAAATTTCGATTAAAAAACACCAACAAATCACTGAAACACAATCAATCCACCCCTGTTTATGAAAATTAAATCGAAACACCCAAACACGAACACATCACAGAAAAGCAGCTTACGCTCAACCGAAATGACCCAATAAACGTTCGTCCACGTCCCAAACAGCACACATCGATTTATAATATAACACAAACCCAGTTTTGATTAGCCGATTCGCGTGTGCGAACACGAAATTAAAATAGGCCCCCTCGTTACACAGAAATTAGATCCGCTGGTCCAATTTGTTCAAGGGGACAGTTTTGATTATGGACGCCGAGCGATAAAGTTGCGATTGCAGATTCGAAACGATACGTTTATTGTCGTATTAAAGTGTGCTTTAATTAATTATTTGATGTGCGTATAATAAACGTATGAATCGGGGCACTTTGTATTCTGGATACTTTGTGGTTGAATCGGATGGGCTTTGTATGTTTTTAGTGTTTTGATTGAAATATTTGGATGCGTAATATGAATTTTGATGTGAAAATTTTAAATCAAACTATTTCAAATATGTTAAAAATATATAAATTTCGATTGAATATACGATCAGATTTATTTACATAGTATAGAAAGCCGATCCAATTTTTTCTATTTGAATATTGAATTTCATCGAATTACTTCAATCAAGGCGGATCCCCATTGAAAATTATACGATATTCAAATGCGAAATTGCTCTTCGGTAGGACTACAATGAATAATCAATAGTCTCTAAGACATGGAATTATTATGCATCGGAAAGTACGTGCACGTATGCAAAATTATGCGTCGAATTGCATGCAATGCGCTCCCGTCATGTTATTAAGCATTCATCAAAACATATTTTTTTTTATTTCAGTGTTTTTCTATTGACCCATTTCTTGAGTTTTGTTTTGGTCGGCTATGTGGCCGGAATTTTGAACGAAATCCTTCGCGGATCTCATATTTCATGTGGAGTGTTTTCCGCGAGAGGAAAAATAGCAGTTTTGATAGGGTCTTTTTGCAATATTTTTTGTATGAACATCTATGAAAGGTTTTCTGGGGATATTTTCTTAATAGAATTTTTTTGTTAATAATTTTATTATTGTAATGTCAAAGTTAACTCAAAGCTCGCTTTTCAATCGGAGAGCGGTTTCAAACGGGTACTACTTGATGCTTTTTTCAGTTTTTTCAGCCGGACATCCGGCGGAAAACGCGACCAGAAAATTCAACCGCTTGAAAATTTTCGAAGTGAGTACTTAAAAGCGCAGCACTCTGTCAACGAAAAATTTACTGCGAAAACTGCTCCGTCAACTATAATGAATGCTCATATGATTTCGAATTTTTTTTCAATTAAACTAATGCTCTTTGCAGACCATAAAATTTTCATAATATATATTTATATGAAAAAAATATAGTATGTATTTTTTGATTAATTTATTATGAAAAATTCTACCTTTAGCACAATCCGTATTTTAACTTTTTTAATATTTAATAATACATTACTTTCATTATTTTTTTCGTACACGTCATTTTATAAAATACATATTGATACACAGTTTCGATATCAAAATCCATCATTAACTTCATCTAATTCAATATTAAATATCAGCCAGTTTCAATATGCCTTACTATAAACCCGGTAAAATGCGTCAATCAATATTTGAATTTCGGTGAAAGCTAAACGGAACCAAACATCGAATGCTTTTAAGCTGGTTAAAGGTGAGTAGCACTAATTGCATATGTGCACAGCTTATATGCAGTAAAATGTATAGGGCTTTTCGATTTAGAGATAGCCGGTTTATTTGACTCGGATGATTCCAATTGAATCAGATCAGATAGCCGCATGCACGCGTATATCCAACAAACATCGCAATGTCCAATTTGACTATTTATAATCGAAAACTGACCGCTATTTTATAGCTATGGCTCTCAAAAGCTTTCAATTTGCAAACTTTTCCGATAACTGATAAAAAAGTTATAACCAATATGTTCAACACATTGAAAAATGGAAAAAGCGGTACACGAAATTTTTGTACGTTTTTGTTTAGATATGATATTGAAAAATAACTATTTATAGAACCTGAACCATTTTTCGTATACAGCAGTGCTAATATTTGACATCCGATACGAAAGATCACCCGGATCGATTCGGAAAAAAGGTCGGATGTTGAAAAAAATCGAAAAAGAGAATTGTTTACGGGTTCGACGACTTCCAATTTCGGACGTCAGTCGCATCTGTCGACTTCGCAAATTACCCCTAGAGAAAATCCTATTCGCCAAAAGTCGCGGAAAATCCGCTTTTCGTCGAGACCGCGGGCCATTTTCCCCATTCCGCGTGCACATCGCCCGTTTTTTGTAATTCCACGAAAAGCCTCTTTTCTCGACGAACGTCTGATAGTTTCAACGATTTCACGAGTTTTGAATATTGCTTTTTAATTGGTACTTAAATACGTACAAACTAATTTTCTAAATAGTTTTGTATAATTTGTGACATAGTCGTATTGAGTCCAAAGTATTTTGTGGTTGACTATCTTATTAATATATTCAAACCTGTGGTAGGCCTTTCATAATTTATTCTGCCTGTATACACAGGAACGTAACTATAATGGACTGTCAATTCTGTTTGTTGTCGCTGTTAAAGTGTTCGAGAAACGTCAATTCGTCAATCAGAGAACAATTTGATCGAATATTATACGCACGCATTGAATGAAAGTACTTTGAAAATATTATATTCAAATAGTAAAAATATTTTTATGTATTATAATCAAAATTTTATGAATAAGTGGATTTGATTTTATAATAAAAGCGTTTAAGAATAGAAAGAGGTTAGTGGGTTAAGTGTACGATAATAAAATTTATTTGAGTGCATATGTCTTGAAAATAAAATTCAAAAAATATGCTAAAAATTAATAACTTGTTCAAATTGAAATATCAAATTTTTTATAAATATTTTTTACTATGGTAAATATTTTAAGATGAAAATCTTTTGTGTTCAGTTTTAATGAGACGCAATTAGAATTATCCGAAAATTTTATTCAAATTCGAACCATTGGAATGAAATACAATCAAATTACGCATTTGTCTCGATACTAGTTTCACTAATTGAATTTCAAAGCAAATAAAATAATAAAATAGGCGTATTTCAAATTTTATCAGTAATTCGGAGCGAGGATCGAAAACTCGTCAACAATTCGCATTGTCGAAACTTTGGTTCGACGGCCGTTTAAAATTCGCAGCGTCGCGCACAAAAATTTCAAACGTACGCCGTCCCGAATATAATAACTGGCCAGAAAGGAAAAGAAAAAAAAAAACGAGAAGACGGGTCTTTTCGAAATGATATTAATTTTCGCAAAAGTTTTCGGAGCGGACGGATTCGGAA
This sequence comes from Hydropsyche betteni, assembly GCA_028571205.2. Lineage (NCBI taxonomy): Eukaryota > Metazoa > Arthropoda > Insecta > Trichoptera > Hydropsychidae > Hydropsyche > Hydropsyche betteni. Next base: position 4,891,342 of record JAOXNN020000004.1, read on the forward strand.
TTTTAATTAAAATAAGTCGTCGGACGGTTTTAAAAGGCGTCATTACGATGTGCAAAGTCTTCGGCGAGTAAATAGAGCGATTTCGTTCGATTGTGTAATATTTTATGTAAGTTAAAGTCCGCTTATACAACATTACAACGGAACTCGGTCAGAGTTTGTGTCGACGGGTCAGCGATATTAAACATTTCCCTTCGATAAAATATCATAGTATTATAACGGAATATTTCAATGATCCGTAAAAACTATATAAGATCGTTCTCGCAAAACAAAATTGGCTCATGTTTTGCATTTTGGCTGCGCGCGCTAAAACGGCAAATTTACAACGCGACCACTCGCCAACTTCTGATCCATTACAGATAAAAGCGGGCGATCACAAGGCGGCAAAATAAAATACGCCGCATTACTTAAATATAAATTCGCGCCGGTAATGAAACGTCCCTTAAGTCAGTCGTGGAAAGACCAAGAATCCATTAGTCCATCGGGCGACGGCGTTCATGAATAAATAAAGGCGATGGGTGTAGCAAAAGTGCACGAAACCCGCAGAACCGCGCCCCGAAACAATTTCGCTCGACTGCACTTGATTTAATGCATTTTTACCCTATTTAGTTATCTATTGCATGGAAGTTTGCTGTGGCGATTTCATTGTAGTTTTTTTTTTAAGTGATGTGATTATTTTATCAATGGGAGTTTTAGGCGTTCGTTCATGTTATAATGACACACACGAGTCAAATTTCTATTAACGTTTTGGTTGTTTTTTACTATTATTTTCAATAAATTATGAATTGGTAAATACTTAATTATTATTAAAAAATAAATTAATAATAAGTTATTTATTTAAAAATCAATCATTGATTATTTTTTTACTGTAGCAAACCAAAAATAGCATAGACTGTATAAAGATGCAATTGATTAAGATTATTTTGTAATTTTTGATTGACTAGTAAAATAAAAATACAAAAAAAAGATGAATATCGAAACAACCTTTTTCTGTAGCGGTTGTTACCATTTTTACACTTCAGATTCAACCATTGTCACAATAATCAATGAAATATTCAATTGATTACTACGACAATGCTAGTACGTAATAATGATATACTTTCCAATAGTGGAAATTGAAAAGGCTAAGTTTTAGCTTCAAAATGTTGAATTTGAAGTATAAAACTATATGCAAACTTCATATGATAATTAGGTAAATAGATTCAAAGTCATATAAACAACGAATCGAATAACTTTGTATGCAACAACTCCCAATACATAATCGATTCGCATCGAAACTTCAAACATATCGCTTCGCTGCGGGTACGTACAAAACCCCAACTTTGAAAAGCGCATTCAAATTACAAAACGCTCTCGACCGAGTCTCGCGTTCAACGCTGCAAATTTACAAAAATTGAAAAACACACCAATGCATTTTTCCGCGGCACGTTCTCCAATATCGCCCCGCGAATTGGCCGCCTTTTCCCGGTAGCAGACGTGCGCTTTGTGCAAGCCCGCGATGCAATATTTTGCATCCGACGAACAAACGAACGAATGCCACTCAACATCGTAGTCAAACAAAACTATCTTCCTCGAAATACAATACCAGCGTTTCGATTTTTCAACGGAAATGTCTTGGAGGCTGCACTGCTATGGATGCGACACAGAGCGCCTCTCGGAAAACTCGCAATACTTTTATGAGTGTCAATAAAATTTTGAATCTACGAAGAGTATTTTTTTTAGATTCATGTTCAATGTAACAATAATTAAATTACTCATCGTTGAAAAAAAGTATGTTCAGAAATATGAGAGTATTATGAAATGATGATAATAATATATTATATTCAGATATGTTCATATATAATATGTTTCGCGATAGAGAATACATTGTTAAATTAATTGATTGTATGTGTCGTGAAGTTCGGTTCGTATGAGCGCTCGTTATAATCAGGATGATAGGTTTTTCCGTAACTAATGTGGTCGTGTATATTTTATGTGTGTATAATATGTATCGCGAAAATTGTCGGAAAAAATGCCTGTTCTCGATGTTTTTTACGAACGAGCTCAAAGGACGTTTCCCGAAGGCGAAAAACATGTTTTGCAACAATTTTCTCTCCGTACGCGAACTGGGAGCTTTTGTGGCCTCTTAGTATAGGTGGATACAAAAAACATCAGCGATGATGAAAAAAGTTTTTATTTTTAATTAAAAATGAGGCTTTTGCTTCAGAGCGTATGTGCAATTTAATTTTTTTTTCTCAAAAAATGAAGTCTGTTGGAGTAAATTTACATGATGAATTGAATTTTGTTGTAGAAACGAATTGTTGATTCAAAAAATAGATTTGACCCTAGATGAAATATTGTAAACGAATATATATAAATATAAATATTGAGAATTGTAATGATATCGGTATGTAAATCGAAAATGTTACGTATGTCATTTTATCCCAACTAGAAAGAAAATAAGGGAAATAAAATCCTTTGAATATTGTAAAAGTTATAAAATTGCTTATTTTTATTTAAACAATTTTAAAATAATCAGATATAAATGAATTTTCTAATCAAAAGTTTATTACCGATATGAGAATAAAATTTTTAATAAAGTACTTAGTCATTTTTCTTAACCACCATAACAAATCGAAAAATTATTTCAAAACCGCCAAAAAAATTCAAATTCAACCCCGCATCGATCGACACAAATCGCCGTACAGAACTCGCACACGACAAATTCAAAAACATCACTCACCCGCCAAAACGACGTGATCGAACGGTTCGAATTAACGGCGCGCGCGGAAAAACGCAAAAAGGACGAATCGCAGGACAATCGTCTGATTGACGAGCCCAATCAGGAGATTGATATCATAATTTTGTTAGGGCCATACGTCACAGAAGGACCGAAGAGTTCTCCCGCGGAAAACAAACAGCTGGAAAAGCGGGCGAGTTTTCCGAATTAGGGCTGACTGATTCGCAGTCGTTTGTTTGGCGTGTGTGCGTGCCGGCTAGGATTTTTCGAAAACGGCCCTTTGATAAATTTACCCTTTCAGGGCCGAGTGTGCTTTGTGTAAGTGTGTGTGTGTGTATGTATTTTACGTTTGGTTCTTGTGTATGTTTGGATTTTTTGTGCAATGTTTTTTGTCTGATGCATTTTGGTGATGGTTAAAATTATTTTCGTTTCCTGTTGGTATATCTTTATGAATTTAAATGGTTTGAATTCAATGGAATAGTGATTTAAATTATTGATTTTATATAATTGAAGTATTGCAATTAGTGATTCTGATATTATCGTTTTTATCATCATTGGTACTATTGGTAATGAAAAAATATAATATTTGGACAATAATTAAATTTTGAATAACGAAAATAATCAAGACGCAATTTATTTAACTTTTTATAAAATATATGAAAAAATGAAAAAGTTTCGAAAGCATGAATTTTTTAAATTATATGGCATACATTTTCAAATTTAAAACGAGCCTTTTCATTCAAAATGAATAGCGCCAAGTATTATAAATGTGTTTGATATCCATGTCAAAAACGAAAAGTTAATTAAGGTGTCGAAGGTACTAAATTATAATACAGATTTTTTTTAATAACGACCTCGAAAGTCGTGTTCTTTCCATCGAAATTTTTTTCTGAAAAAAAATTTTCATACGTGAAAGAAGATTAGGTACGTTAATGCTTTTTTCGTGTCTCGATATATTAATTTTTTCCATGTCGAACGCGAACCTTCGCCTAACAACCTCTGCCTCATTTCCATATCACAAAATACGTCACCGCTGATAATGAGTACAACTCGGAGGTTTGTGCACCGAAAAAGCACAAATGTAAAAAGCACAAACGTAAAAAGCACGGTCGAAATCGTTAAGCCGAAAAACTCTCACTTTGCGGGAAGCGGATTGCTTATTTTCTATTATGACCACGGCTTTATCGCAGTTTTTGACTTTTGAAAAATTATTGTGTGGCATGATACTGTTCGTTTCTTTTCTAATCTGAGCCGGCTCAAAACGGTTACGTGAACGAACGCAATAATATATATTTTGTATAAATATTTGAACGGCGTGCGTATAATCCGCGAGGTGCGAACGAAACGCGCTATTAAATTTTTGATGAACGTGACCTTTCGTGTACTATTAATCAAGTTCAGCATCAATTTATTATATTTCCGATTATATGGAAACCGTGTGAATTATGAGCCCGTTTTATATTGAGTCGGGTGTGTTGTATATTTATGCGAAACTTTTCAGTATCTTCGAGAAAAGGGTCTTCCGAAATTGCCGCGTTAGCAAATAACAATGAATAATGATGAAATCATGGAAATGAGATTGTTCGCAGAAGGATTTCCATTTTAATAACAACTATGATGAATGGACGATTCGGCACAATAATGAAAACGAAATAATATAAATTTAAAAACGCCAAAAGTCGGGGGTGCGACCGCTCAAAAACAAACGCCTCCGATAAACAGAGTCGGTAGTGTTACGTAAAATGTACATTGTTGTATTAATTATTACGTCGTAATTTATAATAAAGATTTCTCGTTGCTTTGAAGTGTGTAAGTTTTGACTTTATGAAAAATTGGTTATGGAACCCTTCGTCGTTTGGAAGAAAAAAAGCCCTAAAATTTCACATTAATGCTGCATTTGTGATGTATAATACTTGTCAAGTTGCACGCACGTTTCCGTTTCTTAGTCACCTTTTGTCGTGAAAACTTAAAGCTTCTAACACCTCGGACTGAAGCTTTTCGACAATATCCTCCAAATCGGATCTCGATCATTTATCACTATTTCGTATCCTATTATTTTGAAACCACAAAAAACAACACTCAAATATATTTTCAACAAAGAACAACGGTTGATTTTATTTTCGAAAACAATATAATTGCCGCCGAAAGTATTAGTAGCTTCGTCGTGTTCGTAAGTGGCCGTCGCTGGTATTTCCGATTCAGTATGTTTGCAACCAAAACCCGATAACACAATCCGGAAGTTGAGAAACTTAGTTTTCAAACCGGAAGTTTCCGTGTATGGAGCGCCAACGTGAACATCGATCGGCGTTATCGCACTAATATTAAATTCAATTTACCAAATCGTACCCATTTAATTAATTTCAATCGCATGATACAACCGTCTTCATTATATCAAATATATTAATAACGCACTGTTTATATTTGGATAATCGGATTGTATTTATTACGTAGCCATTTATATATTTCATCAGAATTTATTATGTATTTATCGATGGAATAGTGAGTTTTATACCATTTTTCCATAACAAATATTTCCCAAATCTCTTAGCATAAGAACAAAGAAAGTAGTATGCACTATCTCATGAGGTAGTACAAAGGTTTATTATTTCACGAGACAAACATCGCGTGTCCACGGGTCATACCGGAAGTTGGAAAAGCGGATGCGTGGTGGGACTTGTCTCGCGGGAAAATTATGAAAATGCGAACGGTTAAGTCGCGGGGGAACGATAAAAGCGCAAAGGACCACAGTTTTGAGCCACATTTTGACCAACTGTTGCCCGAAAACAAGGGTTTTCACGACGGATAAATGCGCATCGCTAATTTGTTTTCTTAATTAAAAATTGTAATTTGCCTGCGTAGTCGGTTGTGTAATCGATTTAAGGGAATATTTAACATTCTTAATGTAATTTCGGTATAAATTATCTTCTGTAATTATTGAAAAAAAATTTGAAGCACATTTAATCATCTTTTAAGTTTAACATAAGATTTGGTAGAATCTCAACATCAAAATAGATTCGAAATTTGAATAAAACTACAAAGCTCAACGAAGCATCGATCTCGCACACTGGCATTGGAAAATATTTGCGCATTATCTCCGGGAGTTTTCCGCGAAAAACTCCCGCGCCCTATATATTTATTCGACGAGCAAAAGGAAAAACTTTTCGGCGGCTTCATGAAAATAAGCGCTTAAAAAGCGGACGGCCATTATGTGAACATCTGCCGCGGGGGTAAGTTTGCATGGAAAATATTTAATCTGCACCATACCATCGCTGTCCCCCGGAAAACATGTTGACAGTGAATATTAGGTACATCGGCCTCAAGACGGGGGATTTTTCCCTTTGAAGGAGTTCCCTTTTAATTGCGAGAAAGTGCCTTTGCCGCGACGCCGCTCGAAGGGTGAACGCGTGGCCTTCTCTTTGACGTGCTCGGAAAGAGCTTCTTTTTGTGCGAACGCGTGCAATTTTGCGACGATACAAAGAAAAATTATTTATTGTTGTGTTTGATTTATTTCTGGCGTCCTTTGTTCCTGCCGACTGCGATTTATAAGCGTGTATTCGCTGGATCGTGCACGAAATGCAGTGGGTGCGCCATGACAATATACATCCATACACGATTAAATACACATTTTATTTATATTCAAATAAAAAATGCGTAAAATAATTCGAGATATTTACTTTAATAAATCAGTATAAATAAGTGTACGTTTGCACAAGGGTGCATCGGTGCACGTTTGCACTCAGCGCACAACTGCACTTCCTCGTGGCCGTATATCATTCGACAGGGTGCACATAATTCATGTCCATTATCGGCACCATCCTATACGAGGACATTCGAAAGGTTGCAAACTTCTCTAAAAGCGATATAAGGACTTTTTAATTCGTACTATTTGCGTTGTGTATATGAGAATATTCAGAGGAGGATTCTGGAAAATTATTGAATTTATTTAAGACTTTTAAATTAATAACTAATGTTCTTTTTCAACTGAGTGAGCTTCTTATATTATTTTTTTCTCATAAAAATAAATAATATTGATTTTCATATTATAATATGAGAATTTAATTGTTTTTATAATATTATGAGTTTAATATTATTTTTATACACTGATCGAAAATTAATATATAATGAGCTAAAAATATTCTTTTCAAAAATTGATTTTCTATAAAATAATGAAGCTCAGACAAAATTTTCCCAGATCCTTCTCTGGTTTAGACTCCTGACCCACTTGGCAGTTTATTGCGTTCGCGTCGATATAGTCGCCGACGTGACTCGCATGAGATCCCGCACCGAGAGAGCTTTCATTATTAAATATATTAATAATATTAAGCGTGTGGAAAATGTGTGCGGTTTAATTTGCATGCGAACTGAATAATGCGAGTACGTAATCGTCGCCGTGGAAGCTAAAGCGCCTATAGTCTAGAAACTTGGGCGAGTCGAACTTCTGTAGTCAAACGACTTTTTTATGGCGTTTTAATCTGGGTCTTTTCGTTTAATTGATTAAATTAAAACGCTTGTAGTTTCGAATTGTTCGAAAGTGATAATATTTAATTTTTTATATTAAAATATTTACTATGTACCTACATCGTAAATTTGAATTCATTCGGCACGCATTTCGCTAAAGCGGCAATTGATTTTATATCCTTTTGTTTTAAATTCTGCCTGTTTGACAACACATTGTAAAGAAAAAATATGTTTTTTTCAAAAACAAAAGTCTTATAATTTATAGCCTTACACTAAGCAGTGTCGCACGTTTTAATACGAGTAGGAGCGTTTACCGCCGGAACTGTCCCTTTTGAGTTATAGCCAGCACTTTTTTCCTCCAATTTTTTCCATTCATTTTTTGGAAAAGTCATCGCGGACCCTCTGTTTTTCTCTTCATGTACTACTGATCTGAAGGCTACCCTCCTCGAACAATAGATTGTTCTTGATTTACGGCTATTCGAAGCGTGGCGGTCAAACCTTAGTACGTACCGAAAAAGGAAGGTCCTGCCGAGTAAACAGACCGTTGGACAAATAAATTCTTTTCGGTCCGAATGAGGCAATCTTTGCGTTATTTGTGGAATATTAACATGTGTGCTATCCCACCGACACGCTCCTTATTATCCTTTGTTCTCCTGGGTTTTTTTCTGAATTAGTATATGGGATATTTCAACCCAACACTACCGATGATTATTGAAAAATAATTCACGTAAATATATACAAATATTTTTAAATTAATTTAATAATCTCACAGTCCAACAAATGCAATCGCTTTATAAATCAAATTTATTAAACATCGATAAAACAATTTTGCGAAAACGGTATAGGAGAATGGGGTTTGAATCGTTTTCGGACCGCTCCTCGTATTATTGGACAACTCTCGAACTTTTAATAGACCTCGTCCGTTCGGCAAACTTTTCCGTTTAATATATGAAATTTATCCGACGGTCGGTCAAAGGTTAACAAACACACGCATGTATATTCATCCGTATACAATACACCCAGATATTATCGTATACGTATTTGAATGTGTAATGTCTAAAATATAAATTAAATCACTAAAGATTTTTGCGCGATAAGTAATGTTTTTCCGAGTTAATCAAAAAACTTTCAATATTAATGTTTATAAATATAAGATACTAGTATATAGGCCCGATGTTAATAACATCGGGTGTGAATTTGTTAAGAAACGGAAAACGATAAAATGTGAAAAGCCGATTATGTGAACCCAAAATGTGTACTCGATTTGAATATTTAATTAATAAAATCATAGTAGTTAATTTGTTATTTGTTTGTGACATATAGGCTACCCGATGCCCGTACTCGATTTGAATATATTTAATATTTA
>JAOXNN020000004.1:4908658-4955318 GCA_028571205.2 Hydropsyche betteni
CCACCAAAATCCGATATATTTTCTTTGACCCACCTGAGTGCAGCCACCTGATCTTTCATGGCTGCATTTCCAGGAACATCTTTAGTATCGAGACACAAAAATCCCAAAGCTTCCAGGCGATAATTGACTGTAACCACAACAACTCCTTCTTCAACCAAATAGTCAGGAGCATACATGGTCGAGTCTCCAGAACCCGATAGGAAGCCACCTCCATGGAACCAAACCATAACTGCAGCCTTGGGACCTTTTAAACTTGGCGTGTAAACATTTAAGAAAAGACAATCTTCATTTCCTTCTTCGATGTCTCCTGTGATCATGTCCCAATGAGGACAGACTGATCCATGTTCAGAAGCATCCCTCACGCCTGTCCATGCCTCAGCAGGTCGAGGAGCCTTCGAACCGATTTAGCATTTAGAATTAATCGTTTTACTGAGTTAAAAGATACATATGTGAACGTGTGAGAAAAGTTATTACCCCGAATCTTAAATTTCCTATGGGGGGTTTCGCATATGGGATGCCTTTGAAACTGGCGAAAGAGCCGCCTGAAGACAAGCTCTCTAAAGTACCTTTAAGTTCGCCTTGCTTGATTCTAACATGAGGTAGAGTTGCGTTCTGTAATCGAATTTTTATATTAGCGAAAAATAATTTTATATCATATTCAAAATAAATTATATATTTATTCAAAAATTTATTATAAATACGCATATATTATAGTTTATGGTTTAAACATATTCAATAAGTACTGATATATGGAATTCTGAATCACATAACAATTATATTATAGTAATATTGGAAAATATATAAAGTATGAAACTCATTTGCATGGGTTAATTTATTACTCAAAAACTATAACGTATTCAAAATCTATTTTTTTAACCGCCACACATAAAACTACGAAAAAGGTGTTTTAGAAAATTAATTATTTCGAAATTCATTTTTTTTCAAAAGGCTTTATAATATTATACTTAAAATACAAAACAAAGAGTTACTTGAAGTCTTTTGATATGTTAAAAAAGGGATGAAATATAATTATCAGTTTCAAAATTTAAAATAGTATTTCGAAAATTCTATTATTAAACTATTTCGGAAATTGAGACTTATGAAATAAACCACAAGATAATAGCCTTCAAGCATAAAAAATACTTTACATAATTTTTTTATGTGATTATTTTCAGCTGATTAAAAAACGTTTTTATTACATCTAATGTATAATTATGAATCAATTAAATAATTTAAAATTTGATGAAAATCGATCTAACATTTTTTTCACAATTAACATGATACTTGGCATTGCGTATACCAATCGAAATATATTATTATATCCAACTTAATCAAATATTCAAAGGTGTAATTTTCACAGAATGGTTAGATAAAACACAAGTAAAAAAAATTGGTATCCACTGATATGTAAAACTTTGTAATTCTGTCAATAAAACAATAAAATAACCATAATAAAACTTCTCAAAATAACTTACCTACTTTTTCTTATGTATATATGTATGTTTTTTAATCATAAGCTACAACTAATAAATTATTTTATTTATTAAAACTATTTAAGTTCCAAACCAGCTTAAGAGAAAAAAGTACTATTGTATAAAATATATACTCAATTATTAATTTTGAAAATATTTTTCAGTTCTATACATATGATATACATATATTAGATACATTTGCAGATAGAACCAAAAAATTCTTGAATATTTTTTTGTTTTGATACATTAGTATTATATTAACATATTTATTTATTTGGTATTTTATTTGAGAAAAATAACATAAGTAGACTAGAGTTCAAGAAGGTTTTTATGTATTTGAAGACAAGATGACAAATGTCACCAAGAAAAAACTCATTCAGCCGCACAATCCTTTGTCGTTACTTCACTTACCTTTCCAACTTTCAACTAACTTCCATCACATTGTCTTTAGTGTTTATCAACATCAATGTTATTTTTTTTTAAATTAAACTACTTCTTTGATACATTTATTTATTTTCACTAGTTAACGGTGTGACTTATATTACAAACAGAAATTCATTGCTTTCTGGATATTTTAGGAATTATCTTTTGTACTATACTTTGATTTATTTATAGCAATAGGTAAATTTAAATAAACTGAGATGAAAAATTAAATTTCATGATGCAATAAGAATTCCATTCAAAGAATATAAGTTAATTTCCACAACAGTAACGGAAATTAACGCATACACAACTTGACATATATGTAAATAAGAAGATAAACACAAGATTACTTATTATTATTTTAATCTATCTTTAAAAATGAAAATATATTGCAAAAACAAGTACAAAAATATGGCAGCCCTTTGAATTGTTGAACCGACACATATATTTTATTCCTGAACTGATACATTCAAGTTTAATTTAGAGATTTTGATGTCAATTTCAAAAACTGCTTAAGATTGAATACTAATAATATGCGATAAATTTATAACACGTAATAGTTTGACGTCAAAGTACAAAGGTAAACATCATTTGAGGTTATGTGACAGATGAAGTGCAAAATTGGTCAGTTTGGTTGTTCGGGAGGTTGTTTGTATTTTGCAGTAAATCAAATATCGAAACATCACACATTATAATCTTAAAACACAGTTTATATATTACTTACTGTTCTAAATAACGAAAATAATGGTGTTACGGATGTAAAACGATCACAACGACGAATCAGAGTGAACATTTTTATAAATAATATACCACAAGAACTATAGAGACTAATAATATCAATGTTAATTCAAACACTGTGTAATATTCACAACATTTGTTAATTTTAACCAAAATGAAAGCAACTAAACAAGATATGTCAAATGACAGCTGAGGCGAATAACCGGCAATATACTGCATAGCCGTCTTAAAGCTGCAAAAGAGACTAGTAGTATAGTATTAACGCTCTTATTAATACATGATTTAAGTCTCAAAACACTATTTTAGTAAATTTTCCACAAGTGATAATATAGTATACAATTTTCTACCGTATGAATAATGTTTCTAAAGTATATTTTATAAAAGCTTGTGTATTATAAATAGCACATGAATGACCAACTAGTACGCCGGGCGTATTCTTCAACTGTGTCAATCACAGATCCTCAAAAATTCAAGAATTCAAATTTTTATAGTAAAATAGATTTTGAATGTTTTGAAAAAAAAAAACGATAATAAATAAAAAATTGTAGTTTATTGTAAATATTTCGCTAATTGTAAGTATACAAAATAAAAATAATATAATACTCAATATCACATACAATACTTTAGTTTCATTTTTTTTTTTTCAAAAAAAAAAAAATTATAGATGAGATTTAAATGAAACATAAACTTCGGGGGCATTTTTATAAATCCTATCCCAAAATTCAAATCTATCATTATCAGGATTTTTCCTCAATTCTACAGCAAAATCTATATTTAAGTAGTTAACTTCTTTTTTCGTCACAGGATTCCATAGAATTGTGGTTATATTATCAGTAACGGGAGTTGGATTTCTACAACAAAAATTTTTTTTATAGAAATAAATTGGAACAGTTTATTGTACAAATTGATTTGATTTTAAAAAAATACATATGTTCATAATTACCCGTATTTCGCCATATTTGACCACATTTTTACTAAACGTTTCATAGTTTTGTGTTCATCGCTGTCAATTTTAATATCAACCATTGTCTTGAATAAATAAAACAAGTCATCAGCATGGCATGCTCCTTTAACATCTGGGCAAAGGGCTTTTTTGAACATATTCAGTTCTCCGTCGGCGCAAAAACGGTATAGGAAGACGGGAAACGGAGAGACGGCAGTTAAAATTATTGTGAATGTAATAATTCCGTGAATAAAAGTAACATCACTTTCTAAATCAGATATAGCTGCTAATTCTTTTTCACTGATCTCTTTTTCTCCAAAATAAAATCTTTTGATTTGTTGTCCAAGAGTTTGAAGTTTATTTTGCGACAAGACATAAGCTATATCTCTCGGAACATTTCTAGTTAAATCTTTATTTATATATTTGAGTTTTTTCAATTTATTTTTGACCATAGAAATGCCTTCACCATCATTGTACCCTAATATGATCGGGACTTTATGGAAATTGCCTTCCTTTAAAAGCTCCAAAGGGGATTTGGGCATAAAACAATCTTCACCTTCAAATTCTTTTTCCACAGTAGGCCTAAATAATATTGGTAATCCTCGTAACTTTTCTTGTTCAGTTATAACTCCAGTAGCAACCTTAACTAACTTTTCTGTTGGGAGTTGTTTTAAGAATGTGCACAATTCATGCATATTATCAGTTTCTTTGCCCAAAAATTTCCCGAGTCTTTTAGCGCGATCTTGATTATCTAACGAATAGCCCCAATAATTCAAGAAACAGCCACTTTGAGCAATAGCTCCATGAAACAGACCTCTGCTCATGGGAGAAACAAGATGATACGTCACTGAAACGGACCCAGCACTCTCACCAAAAATTGTGACATTGTCTGAACTCCCTCCGAAGTTCGAAATATTTTCTCTGACCCATTTAAGAGCCGCAACTTGATCTTTCATTCCCGCATTTCCAGGTACCTCTTTGGTGTTTAAACATAAAAATCCTAAAACTTCCAAACGATAATTTACTGTGACAAGGACGACGTCTTCTTCAATTAAATAGTCAGGACCATAAATATCAGAATTTCCAGATCCTGCCATGAAAGCTCCTCCATGAAACCACACCATTACAGGATAAGATTTTTTTAAAGAAGGGGTAAAAATATTCAAAAACAAACAATCTTCACTCCCTTCGTGTGTGATCCCAGTGAATAAATCCCATTGTGGACAAACAGGACCGTGTTTTGTTGCATCTCGAACACCTTCCCATTTTTCTGGTGGCTGTGGTGCCTAATAAAACATCGTTTAATTATTTTTAAATACGGGGTTTAAATAAAATAGTAATATAAAAAAGTACCCTAAAACGTAAATCCCCCAAAGGCGGTTTAGCATACGGAACACCTTTGAAACTAAAATATTTTTTTCCAGTGCAGGAAATTTCTGACTTTCCTAACAACTCGCCTTGTTTTATTTTAATTTGAACCATGGTTTTGGAAATGTTTTTGCAAAATTTGAACGATTCAAATAAAGTTTTGAGCGATATTGATTCTCACGAAATATGCTGCACGTTCAAGGCTGATTTAGAACGCGTGACGGCCAAATTCAACGCAGAAGAAGCGTTTGTTCGCACAGCGATCAATAACGGAAATATTTGACAAAAAAATGGACCATTTTAAACACTGTTTAAAGATCAGATTTGCAATATTTTACAACTCACGCATTTCCTAAATTCGAACTACGCACGATGAATTCGTAGAAATTTTGACAGTTGACGTTTGTCGAAATACACGATTGATATGAGTCAATTCTATTGTTACTGTATTGTTAGATAGTTGCTCACTGAACTGATGTACTTTTCTACGATAGTATGTAGAAAATAACTGAACAGGTAGAATATGAAAAAGACCGTTTGCTGGACACTAGTAATATACAACCGGCTTTCGCAAACGCACGAACGACTGGCCGTTCAAGGTAAAGCGTCTAACCATGGTTTCTCAAAGTTTTTGCTTTATAAAAAAATTGATAAAAATATCTTTCATCAAAATAAATTATAAATATTAAAAAAAAATGTAAAGTCAAAATATTTTATTCAAATTGTTTGATTATTTATGTTTATACACATATAAAATATAATTAAAAAAGTTTTTATAGGTTGCTTTTGATTTTTTTGGATTTTGATAAATCGTTGTATACTCCATCCCAAAAATCAAATCGTTTACTATCTGGATTAATAACTGTTGTCAATTCTGCGTCAATATTCAATAAGCTAATTTTCGATGGTTCGATGGGATCCCATTTGATTTGTAATGATTTGTCTTCAATTGGAGTTGGATTACTGTAATTAAAAAAAAAACATAAAAATAGGTAATAAATAAACGAATTTTTGATTTATATAAAAATAAACCTGAATTTGGCGAAATTTGTCCACATTTTACATATGCGTTTGATTGTTTTTCTTTCCATGGATTCTTCCTCAGTGCCCAATCCCGCATAAAACAAATATAACAGGTCATCTGCATGACAAGCGCCTTTTCTATCAGGTGATGCTATCAACGATTTTGGAACATTCAAATCTCCATCCACGCAAAATCGGTACAAATATACAGGATCTTTATTCAGTTTCGACAGCGTCCTGGCAAAATGCATAATATGATATGCAAATGTAACATCAGATTCTAGATCTTCAACGGCTGAAAGTACATCTTCATATTCAGTTTTATTATTGAAATAAAAACGTTTCATTTTTTCTTCAACCTTTTTTATTTCGTTTTTCTCAAACGATTCGCGTATGAAGAAAGGAATCCTATATTTGATAAAGTTTAGAATCTCTTCAACCGTATTTCCTGCATTTTTAGTCATTATTAAACCTTCTTTGTTGCAGTATCCTGAAATAATTGGAACCTTTTGGAATTTTCCTTCACTCAATAGTTCCAATGGTGATTTTAGAAGGAACGCTTCTTGACCTGGGAAAGATTTTTCTACACATGGATTCAGGAAAATTTTCAATCCTCTGGACGATTCTTCATGGCTCATCATTGAAGGTGTTACACCAACTAAAGAACTAACTTCCGAACTTTTGAAAAACTTTATTAGCTCTTGTACATCTTCAGTATTCTTCCCCAATTTTTTAGCTATTTTGATTCCTGTTTGTCTACCACTTCTATTTCCAAATGACCATTCATTTAAACAGCATCCACTCTGAGCAATAACCTTATGAAACAAGCCTTTACTCATAGGAGAAAACATATGATATGTAGCAGAAGCTCCACCAGCACTCTCACCGAATATCGTCACATTATTCGGGTCACCTCCGAAGTTCGCTATATTTTCTTTAACCCACCTTAAAGCGGCAACCTGATCCTTCATACCGGCATTCCCAGGTATTTCAGGAGTGTCCAAACATAAAAATCCAAAAACTTCCAATCGGTAATTGACGGTAACGAGAACTACATTTTCTTCGAGTAAATAAACAGGCCCATAAAAATCTGAATTACCCGACCCATATAAGAAAGCACCTCCATGAAACCATACCATGACAGGGATTTTTGGACCTTTTATACTTGGCGTGTAAACATTTAAATACAAACAATCTTCACTGGAACTTTCATCAACTGGGGCATTGAAAGGATATATTTGAGGACACACAGGGCCATGTTTTGAAGCATCGCGAATTCCTGACCAGTTGTCAGGGGGTTGCGGTGCCTAGATTGAAAATATTTTTTTTTCGTTTATTTTCGTTAATGAATGTTTAATGTGTATTGAAATTAATACCTTAAAACGCAAATCTCCTACGGGTGGTTTTGCGTAAGGAATTCCTTTGAAATTAACATAAGTATTTCCTGATAATAAATTTTCAATTGTTCCTTGCAATTCGCCTTGTTTGATTTTGACTTTGGAATTTTTTTCGACTAAAATATTATTATCTCCATTATATTTTTGTGATTTTTATATGTAATGAACTTTGTACAAATATAAAAAAAACTCGATTGTAGTTGATAATGATAAGTGTATATAAATATATATAATACAAAAATACAATAAAACCGGTCCATAATTGTACTTCACGACATTACTCGGCATTTTTATTTAAAAAATATTTATCAAATATATTGAGAAAATGTTTGTTTTTTTCTGGCATTCGAAATTAATCATTCAAATGATTAAATTATTCATGCAATAAGTGAATTGATTTTACCTGAGGTCATTTTG
Organism: Hydropsyche betteni; assembly: GCA_028571205.2. NCBI lineage: Eukaryota > Metazoa > Arthropoda > Insecta > Trichoptera > Hydropsychidae > Hydropsyche > Hydropsyche betteni. The sequence continues at coordinate 4,916,440 of JAOXNN020000004.1, forward strand.
CAAGTAATTTCCAATTCAACTGAATTTTTATATCGTCTTTACACAAGCACGATAAAATTAATACTGATTTGAAGATGACAACCTTGTGTGTATTTATTTGAGAGTTAATCACTCCCACTCATAGATTGTTCGGAAAATTAATGTACAACTAAAATATTATTAAATTCTCAAAATTATATTAATTTTTGAATTAAAACAAAGCAAGTAAATTAAAAAATAGTTTTTTCTAATGATTATTCAGATTTAATTTTTTTTAATTATTATACATAAAACCAAATTATAAACTATTAAAGTAATAAAATAGAATTTAGTAAAAACTAATTATAATTTTAATGCAAAATAACGGCCGGTTCACGGTGTCATGAATTAATTAATTGTATACCGAAGTCTTATCGGTCATGGTCCATAACATGTTTAACAACAAAGTATCATTAAAAAAAATATAATCACTGTGATTAATTCTATTTCGGTTTTTCTAGGAGCATTGAACATTATTTACGAGTAAAGTGATTGAATGGTCATGTGAAAAATCTTATTGTTAGTAGATGGACAAATAATGTGTTCAAATGGTTTTGGAAAAATTGCACCAAACAAAACATAAAAATATATCAGTCAATGAATGGATGAAATATTGAAAAATATATATTTGGAGTGCATTGAACAAAATCGTTCAAGTTGACCAAAATAGAAAAATATTATATTGAAAGAGTCTTATTCGGCAGTAGATGACAAATATTTGCGTGTTTTGACGATAATTTCGTGAATTGAAATTTTCTTTTTGTATCATTGTTATTTTTTATTATAATATTATCCGGTAAGCTTTTTTCTCTATTCATCGGCATTGGCTTATAAGGTTATGATTATATATTTTCATAATCTTTTTTTAAATATTCTTCGACTCATAATAACAAAAAAAAATTACACATCACATTAAATTTAAAGTTAAAATTCATCGAAATATAAAACACAAAAAAAAACAGAAAAAAATTCAAAACGTATATAAAATACGACATCCAAATGATGCACTGAATCTCGTTTCAAATCCGTATCGAAGTTTAATTTCAATTCACATTTCACATTGTGCTTTTTCGGGTACCACTTAATTATTCGTACGCATTTAAATTTCCAACATCTGTTGCGAAATCCGACGGTGACGGTTTAAACGCGCGCCTAAATTATGAAGGATATTTAAAAAGAGTTTTGTCAGGACGCAAAAGCCGCTTTTAAAAGGACGAAGGCTTAAACCAAATTTGCGGAACTGTCTGCGCCTACATCTCGCGGACACTTTTAAATATCCTGCTCCTCGGGATTTTGAGGGCATCAGCATTCGGCCGACCTCGCTTCGTCGACTTTTCGAATTTCAACGTTGAATCGCACAAATTTTATTTAAAGTGTTGAAGATCAACATTGGTTTGCATCTCGGGAGATTTCACGTATCAGACTGCATCTGACAATATAAGAACAAATGATTCCGAACAATGACAGCGATGGGGGTTGAAAAGGGTCCAGACGGACTCAAGATTAGGCTCCCGAAAGTCTCCAGGTCGAATCGGACATAATTGAATGATTCATCTCTATACGCAAAGCTCCTTTGTCCTTATTTTTTTTTCCTCGGATGCGCATTCGATCAATTTTTCTCCTTCGGCCAAATGAAAATGTCGCGTTTAATTTGAACACTGTCGGTTTTCTTTCGCCACGAATAGTTTTCTGAATTTTCTCGCCGGACTCATCCGAGTTTCTATTCTTTTCTATTCGGTTTTTTTCTGGTTGCTATTTTTTCTTTGCTTTTCAAGCTTCGGACCAGAGAAAAAAATTGGAACTTGCTCGTTCGTGTTAGACTTCTTCTGGTGAAATTGCAACTTTTCCTTGGCAAGTACCTTTCCTTCCTACTGCTGTCTTATCTAGGCGACAATTTCTTATTACAAGTGCTGAGGTTACTTTTCACCAGTTAAAATCATTTTACACTGCGTGACCGCAACTTTTAACAACCGTCGAAAACATTTTTGAAACAAATTAAGCGCTGGCGATGGTTGAAACTTTTACGTTAACCGAAATTTGCATTTTATTTCGCGCATAAAATTATATCTTATGCAACGCGTGAATTTTCCGCCCCATATACTTATACAAATCATGGACGATTGTATATGGCTTATTTTATTTATTTTTTTCTCTAAGGGCAAATCGTTGAGAAGCGTATTATAGCATATACAGTTGAAATGCATGAAAATTGTCCACGATAGGGAGCGAATGTGATTTTTGACATTTGCAGGATGACAGTTTAGTATGTGTTTGTGTGAAATGTCACGTGAAGTACTTCGAACGCATGACCTTTACTCTACTCGTTTATTCAAATTTTCAAGGGTAATTTTCCATGTGACAAATATTAATATCAATGTTTCCATGTATTATAATGAATAAAATTTTTTAATAAATTCGATACAGTATATATTTCAACTAATTTTAGGCATCATCAAAATAGTTTTCGTTAATTTTCGAATATAATATTATTATAAGAACCCCAGTATTCATTATATTTATAGCATGTTCACTTATATACATGCGTACCATCTCCGCCCGTTTCTTGTCCCCATTATCACCTTATCGATTAGACAAACTACTTTGCTTCGGTAATCCGGCCGGTTTTAGGAATATCCTCCGGAAGGCTCCGACAAATTAAATGTAAATACCTTAGCGCGAATAAGCCTAGCGTTTATTGTTATACACACAACGGAATATATATACAAACAGACGACGTACAACACGTGAATCGTACTTACCATTCACGTGTACTCACCCACAGTACAACCAGACGGTGTAATAATAACGTGTCTGTTCCGTGGGGAGTTGTTATGATCGCAAGTCATCGTTTTCATACAGAAAATTGTCTGGTTTGTATATATGATACAATAGGGATTCATCGAATCTAATAGCAATTCAATTTCTTCATAAAAAAAATATTTTTATTATTTTTTTGTATTTTCAAAGCATATTTTTTTGTTTGTGTCGTGTGATTTCTATATTAATAAAAATTGAATAATTTTCAATATATATATTCAAAATTATATTATGGCAATAATAATAACTTCGCCGTGCCGTAATATGATGTAAAATCGCGAAAGGGTACAATGGGTTGGAAAAGGGCTCGCTCGAAATTCCCGCGTCTCGTTTTTGTCGCGCCCTCTCTTATCGTCGCATAAACGACATAATCAATCATCCCTTGGCTTAATTGATACGTTTTATGTCAAAATGAATCGCTCGTGTACCGTGACGAATTAGTGACGTAATTAAACGATCTTGCTAGGAGAGTTGTGTTAAGTGATACACCGCTAATGCAAGAAGGGTTATCGCAACGCTCAAAGTTCTCAAAGAACCGTTTCGGAAAAGTGACTTTTGGGGTTTTTTTTAATGAAAAATATATTTTTATATTTAAATGTAAGTCATTTGATGTTTTAGAATGTATTTTTTCGAAGTTACATATTATATTATATATGTTACTACTTAAATGAAATGAGTAGTATTATAGTTAGTATATAGATAGTACGCATTCAATCGATCTAAGATAATTTGACAAAAGTTAGCTATTCATATTCAAAATCATGAAAAGTAATTTTTTACTTGACGTTGCGTCCAGAGCACTTGCGTTGAAGAAAAAAATGTTCAAAAATTCGATGGTATTATACATTCAATCCTCTTTTTTACAGGGGATAAATTTCAGAGACTCTCATGCAAAAAAATCAATGATTCTTCTTTTTTGAACTGTGTTATTTCGCAACCGTGTAAAAAGAGGATTGGTTGTATATTGAAAAAATCTTGTTCAACAATGGACATCATTATCATAACAATTGAGAAAATTATAACATTGTATTCTAAATTCTGAACTATTGAAAACAACAATTTTCATTTTCGAAAAAAAAGTGTAAAGTTTCCAATAAAAAAACTCAGGGCTTTTTTTACCCTGAAACGCGGCGGAAAAGCGTTCCGGTACCTTTTTTCTCGAAATTTTAGTAAATGTTTGCAAAATTTTATTTTCTTCTTTATTTGAAAATTATTGATTTTTTTCTTGGAAGCCATTGACTGTTAATCCCTTTTGAATATAGGAGTATCATAGGCCCCCTAAAATAATTAAATTAAAAGGCTTGAAAAAAGTGCGTTCCGGCACCTTTTTTTTTAAAAGCACCGAGAAAACCACATTATCAAATCAAAAATAAGATACATCCAAAAATTCCAATCGTTAAAAAAAACATGCACACAAAAATCCAATTTCACAACCGAACGAAAGATTTCGCACATTTTTTCCCGAACGCTCCCAGAATCGTTAATGCGTAGACTGTAAAACGGCGTAGGTGAGTCCCGGACGCGCTAATTTGTCCCGAGTCCCGGGACCGGCCACTTATCCAATTACGGTGCGTTGTAGCCGCAATGATTAATGAAGGCCTAACGACCCCTACGACCCACCCCCGCCCCGGGGGTGCTCCTGGGGGGCGGATGGCCGTCGCCAAGCGCCGTTCATAACTCGATTGAAAAGTTCGCGTCCGAATCCGCTTTGCAATGGTGCGTGGGACGTCCTTTTGTTTCGGGTTTTGGCGGGGATTTGAGATTTATTTTTGGTTTCGGTGAAGGGGGTGTTTTTAGAGTTGAGTAGCAGGTGTTTATGTTAGGGTAATGTAAGTTCGGTAATGAGATTATGTGTTCGAGATCGTTTTGTAAAGAGTCTTTCAATAAGGACGCTCGAAGTTTGTTAGGTTATAGCAGCCGTGTTGTCGAAGGGATATTTTTTAAATTTGTTGTCGATTGTTTAATAGTGTACAGCAAATTATTATAGAAGGGTTGAACGACATGTGCAAATCGTCAAATTTTATTATATTATACATTTTAAAATCGAGCGTCCTTATCGAAATATCCTATATAAATAAAGTCTATTAAAAAATGAGAAATTAATGAACAAGAAAATATTTATTTTTTATAAGTAATATTTTACATAAACTATTTATTTTTAATGATTCAATTGAAAATTATACAAAACGACTTCAACGATATAAGATTTAGTACAAAGATAGTAAATAAAGCTAATTTATTCTAATGAGACGCATGTTTGTAAAACTGAAAAATATATAAATATTCATCTCATTAATGTACACGTATGTACCTTTATTGAGTCTGAATTTCATTTACGTTGAATAATAGTGCTAATAATTGTGATGGATTACTTTCTGAACATCCTAAATAATATTATGAACATAATGAAATAAAAAATAATTATCATTTGAGAATATTTTGCAAAAATAATATTTAGAAACATGTTATTGATACGATTATCAATTGCACTTTGAAATATTCTGAAAACATAACACAAATCAGTAAATCGTAACAAATAGATATGATATCTTTTCGAACAAAAGGTCACTTCTATTTCAATGAGATAAAAGAATGATTTTAATCTCGATAAAAATTAAAACAAAACATAATTCCAAAATCAGACTTCCATGAATTTGAAAAAAAAATTCAAACCAAACATCCGCACAATCTCGAACATCCCACTTTCAGTTTTCCCAGACGAGAGTGAACAAAAGATCGCTCGCAAGATAACTCGATTGTAAAATCTACAAATGGCCTGGCTTATCGAAAGGCACCTCCGTCGATTGGAGTGCTCAATCGAATATACTTGAAGAGTTTTCCACCCGGTCTGGACGAGACCTCTCCAGGATGCACTCGCATCCTAGGAAGGACCTAATGTATTTCCAATGTGCATTCTGTTTGAGCGCGAGATTATTCCCCGACCGTGCGAAGTGGACGACGTGCAACAAATTTATTTGCGAAGTGACCCGTGCTAAATAGGATGGGAATAATGCACGTGCGATATCAACAGTTGTTTGTTCGTCAGATGAGTGTGTTGAATGGACTTTGAAAATGTTCATACATTCCAAGAGGTTATTCAAGACTTTTTGTTTGAAAGATTATTTTTTTTTAAATTTTTCTTGGTTAAAAGATATTTAAATTTAATTTATGCTTTATTTTTTTATTTGAAAATATACACACAAATAATTCATTGAATATTAATATCGCTAAGTACAATATTATGTTTTGAATATATGAGTTTCATAATTAGTTACATAATTGATGAGTTGCAATCGATCCGACGAAAAATTAAAAAAAAAAATTTAATATCAAATACTCAATAATTGAAAAAAATTTACACTTTTAAAGTTTGATTCCCAAAACAAAACACAGTTAAATGAGAACAACACGATAAAATTAATAATTGACAATAAGCTAGGTCCAAATTTTCATCATAAAAGAAATAATAATTGATTTTTCTAAATAATGGAAAAAAGGTTAGCTGTTTTGTCTGAAATTAGACTTTTTAGTGCTTAAATGCCGTTAGGTTCAAAATTATGGAATATTTACGTTATGAATCGTTCACTGAAAAAATGTCTTCGAAATTATAATTCAGTTCATGAAACACTGTTTCTTTTCCATGGCAGTAGAAATTTATAGTCTTTTGATATATTTTTTATAGGTTATCTAAAAAAAATATTTTTTTTAAATTTGTTTGCACTAAAATGAGAATTTCATAGTATCAATAACGTTTTTCTGAAAATTTCATTATTTAAAAAACACCAAAAACTATAACAGTTATGTACTTGCAAAGTGTACACACATTTTTTTTTGTGACACCCTTACAAATTTCATGTTTTTACATAAAAAATCAACTCGAATTACCCAATCTGAAATACTTTAACACGATTGAGACTTTTCCCCGCGCTAAGTGGCCGTCTCGAATCACGCGCCCTCTCCGAAACCAAACCCGAAGAGGGCGCAAAAGAAGAAATAAACAACCCGAGAGAAAAAAGAAACTGATCTTCCCTCATTAGTTCAGGCTTCGGTGCTGCTACCCTCAGCTTCCTGCTGGTCGGCCTCCGGACTGATGGCCAGCCATTTGTTGTTCCAGGCTCCGGCTTCCCAGTCGGGCACCACTTTCATCTCTGCCCCGGCTCATATTTTTCCCGGCCAGGGGTGGTTAGATGACGTATTGTCACAACATTAGCACACACTCCTTATCGTTACCAGCCCCTGGCTTTTCTGGCTCGCCGTGCCTCCCTTGCGAGGAGGTGCGTTGTTGAAACAAGGCTGCTCGAGCCTCCGGCGATAATTCCGAGGTGGTATCAAGATACGAAAACTCCATTAGACAACGTTCTTTGTTACGACGTGCTTCGTTTCGAATGACGGTAAATGTTTTTCTGTTTTATTTTCGGATTTTATTAGTTGGAATTGATTTCGCGTCTCGAGTGTTGTGCGATTCTTTGATTTATGAAAGTAATATCGTATTGTGAGATATCCTATATAAACATATTGAAATATCAGCGTTGTAAAGTATTATATTTTATGTTAAATTGTATGATTTAAAATATGTAATGAAATTCTTTTAATAAACATGAAATTTTTACAATTTATAATTAAATAATAATTCTGATATATAAAATATCGTTTGTAGCTCCGTAATACGGCTTGTAGTACTTAGAGGGATTGCAATTAAGAATTGTCGACGACATCGCCGTTCTTTATTGTCTTAGCGACCGATAACAAAGTATGGTGAGCCAGCGGAAGGGAAAACACAACCGATGGGGTTCATCGCGAGGTGTTTATGACGGGTCGTAAATAATAGCACTGAGATGTAAGGATAAGTTCGTATTTTGAACGTAATTGGGTGCGAGATGAAGTCACGCGACCTTAGAAGCCATAGGAAGAGGAGATATCAACGCTAAGAGTTTCCTTTTCCGGACAAAACGCGCAACATGCAAAGTTTCGATAGTAATCCCCTCAATTTCCCTAATACCAATTATATTTTGCTCAAAATTGATATTTACCGTTTTCTTGTTCAGATAATAGATTTACGTGTAACAATTGCGAAAATATACTATACACAACTGGAGCAGACAGCGCACAATAGTACACGGAACAGAAAATGAACCCTAATAATAAATCGAGCTTTCGTATTTCTCAAGTGTTTATTGGCAGCCGTTACTTTGTAACGAGAAAAGCGGCGGCGGGGAACGGCTCCGACGAAATAAAGCAAAATCTTTTGGGGTTTTTTCGCGGCAAGAATTTCCTCGGAGCGAAACGCGCGCGGTCGGAAATAACGAGAGCCGCATCGACTTAACTCGTCTGAAAGTTGCAATATAAAGTAGTCAAAGAGCACTCCGGGAAATAGAAACAGTTTTTACAGGCTTCGGACGGTTAAAAAGTATTTTGCCGTTTTTGTTGTTCCGCCGCTCGCCGTTCACTTTTTTTCATGAACGGTCGAGATTGCGGTTTCGTTTCGATTTAAATTCAGCGAATATTTTGATTAAATTTTTTTTTATTCATCTTCAAACTGCTTCCAATAGTTGCTCTCCAATATGAAAACCAAATAATATCAACAGAATTGTATAATCGACGATCCAATTATCGATTAATTCGATTGGTGGAGGAACACTTTGGAATCGTTAACGTTAGCATTTCCAGCTCTGTATAAAGTTGCACATAGTGCAAAACCTCCAAGAGAACGCTTTAACGTAAAATGTGCTTACATATGTACAAGTACAAAATGTAGTCCATTATTACGTTCCACTGTAACCGAATAATCATGGGGGTGTATGCGGTGGTCTTACACCTTGGCTGTTCGAAAGTTGCTGAACCGTTTCGGGCCGTTGCTTTTCAGTAATTACGGCGAACTTGCGGCAAATAAAAGCCTCCGACGACGCCGGCAACAAAACTCTCTCTCATCTAGCAAATTTGAGAGGTGCCGAAAATCTGAAATAAAAATTTAATTGCAAGTCAGAGCACAAGCCTTTTAATAGAAAGAAGCGAGACGAACGGAATCGGGTGATGCAGTTAAAACTCGAGCAGTAAACGTAAATTCCAAATATAATATAATCAACTTGTACAGCGAAAAAATATAAAAGAGTATTTTACGTTCGGAGCTAGAATTTTTAAATTTCGGGTCACGTAAACTATTTTCTATATCTCTAGACGCTCATAAATCTCGGTTTATTTACAGATCATATTATACTGAGTTCACATAAATTATCCGTATTATATATATGATTGGCTAAAGCAATTCGGCGTCGTCGCGAGGATAATTGATGGCATCCTTGGAATATGGTGTTATCCTTAAAACGTAGTACATAAGTCTTTCAAGATTTAAAGCGGCTCTTTTAATCCGCATCTTATCGCCGAGGCAGGATGCGAATTTAGAATATTCGGTTCACAAGTTACACATACTAATTATTTAAATTCATTTATCGTTAACCCCCGAAAGCCATGTACGACCATAAATTTTAGATAATCCAATATATTCGCCATTCACAGTGAATGTACACACTTTGTTTGTGCGCGTACTATAATATTAAGCTTTTACACGTCTTACGAATAAACGCCAGGAGCGAAGGCGTACTCACTCTGCTTTATTTATTTTTAATTAAGGCAGATCCTTTCTGAATATATTTTAATTATGTTCGATGGGTATGTATACAAGTGCGCGATAATTTATAACAGTTCGTTAACGTAATGTAAACCGCTCCAAGTTTTTATCATAAAAAATGCAAATAATAAATTTTTATTTTACTTTTTGAAGAGATAAAACTTATTTTATTACTGCTAGTTTTTGTTCGCATTCGAAATGATACTCTATCATTATATATACAGGAATCCCCCCAGTTTCGTAGATATTGATTACATGTAGACAATTATCCCCGGGCAATGTACGCTGAACTTGCACTATTCGATTGCCACCTTGTGAATGCAGTATTCGAGGATAAAGCGATCCATGTAAATATAATACATAGTTAAATATAGCAAGTAAAACTTCAAAATTATTTACGTGGCACATTCGCACTCTCGTCGAATTTCCTCAGATGTGTATTCATTTTTAATTGTCCCTCTCGACGGTCCATTCAACCGTTAATAGATTTAGCTGAAACTGTCGGCAATTTCAGAGGACAAACGAGAGGTGGATGGGTGGATTGTAAGTGCGTTTAATAGCCACAATTACCACAAAGGTGAGCTTCCTCTTTGGCCTTTGTGTGGCGACAAAGCGACTCCATTTACCACCGCTATTTTTAACGAGACCGCTAAGTCCACTTTTTAAACCTGCGCACTGAAACCGTGAGAACAACCACAATTTTCATAGCAATTATAAAAATGGTTATGACAGCATCCTAGAAATCTCAGTGATCGTTGTGTAGCAGAAACTAATTAGTATTATATCTGGTTTTTATAAATATTATACTTTATTGAGATTGTTATAATACAAGCGAACCAATCTAATCCATTATTATTTGTTGTTGTAATATATGAATATGAAAGATAAAATTATTTTGATTTATATTAAAGAATAATTTTCATAGATTCCAAGCACCACTATCACTGCGAACCCCTAATTTTTTTTATACTTTCAAAACATCCACCCTTCCGGCTAAACATCGACTACAACGGCCGTAACTTATCCCTGTCGCACACAAATTTGACAGTTTGATTGTGCCCATTATGTCTTTGTTTTTTCATCGTTATCACGCGATTCAGAGTATCCGCTCGAGTGCGACAATGGCCTTCTTTGTTTCCAAATCCAACAACGATGGGGTGCAGTGTGCTGTTGGAGGGACTTGCCAGTGACGTCGTCGCCGACGCACCTCCCCAGTCCTGTTTATCTTCATATTAGATTACGCTCGATGTAATTGTTTCTTTTGAAAAAGTCGACAAAATCTGCTCAAGGGGCCGTAGAAAGTAATTACCCAGGGCGCCCCTTCGGCCGAGGGTGAAATTGTCGTTTCGAGGAGCGTCTATTGTGTGTGTAAACCTTAATCAAAATATCGCTTTTATTTTCTCGAGACTGTTTCAAGTATTTTATAAAAGATATTTTACTTTGATAAAAAATATTTACTTAATCGTAATACAACAATTTTATAAAATTGAAAAAAAAAGATAATCTTTAATTACGGATGGAATTCCGCAATCATATTTTCAAACTGCCAAAAAAAAAAACAATTTATCGAGAGAAACCTTTTTCGTGCGAATCTGAAAAATGAGGCACATTTCTTTCTCGCACAAATCGTGGTATCGAAGCGAGACAAGGTCGAAATAATACGCATTAGTCGCGGTCCCTTGGAACATATTGGAACTAAATTTGCGTGAACGAATCACGGGGTCAGGTTCTCGAGGTCGGGACCTCCTCGCCCACCACGACATTATTTTAATGCAAATTCTGTGCCCGAACTTGATTCAATTTATGGCCCGCCGGCCAAGGCAACACAATCACGAAATCGTTTCAAAGGGACCCGTCACGACCGAAACCAGATTACACCACCCGCCGAGCGAGGTACGTGCACGCGCTCTCCGCAAAACCGTCTTTTACAAATGTCGTCTTAATAGTCTGGCCGAAATTTTGTGGAAAATATTCCTAGAAATGGCTGAGGCGACGTGGCGGAGTTGAGCGCCGGAGGTTTTTTCGGAAAATCGGCGGAAAAAGCTTCGCGTTCGCGGAAAACTCACGTCGCGATTGCTGAATAGTTGATATGATTGCGTTTCAGTTCAATGTTTAACAAATTTAAATTCTATTTATAAATAAATAAAATGATGAAATCGTTAAATAGTTTGATGTTTTCACGATTTCTGGAAATACACCCAATTCTCTTTTCACACGGTTTTTAAATATATAGAATTGCAAGATTCAGTGAATTGTTATAATTATATTTATGTAATTATAGTCATTAAATAAAAAAATTCGAACGTTGATTTTACATGACGAAATTTTTTCATATTACACATTTTTTTAAAAAGTACATAAAATGGAAGTTCTATCCAAATACACTGACGTAACCTATTTCAAATTTTCATATGGTTACCATAAATTTATTACAAAGTAATCTCTGGAACGCATTTCCCATGTAAAAAAAAAATTAAGTGTACAAGAATCAGTTGATGATGTTGAATTTATTAAAAATATATTTTAGATTCAATTTCTGTATAATATTTGAATCATTTTACGCCTAGGATTAAAACGAATTCAGGATTCTATATCATCACGTTTGATATATTATAAATAAATGTTGATAACTCGATCATTAGCCCTGTCCGGTCTTTTAGAATGTTTTGAATTGACGTTTCAGCTGAAACGAAGTCAGCAACGCTCTTCGACTTTGGTGTTCTATATCGAAAAGACGTTGAATGTTTGAAAAAACGAGACCGCACTTAGTTGAATGTATAAATTTGGTGCTTTGGTAACGAGCGCGCTGGGCATACTTTCATAATGGGCATTCGCTTTTAATGAAAAATTTTAATTAACGGGCGCGCGGGCATTTTTCAAAGAATTTTTCAACGCAATCCGAGAAATGCCGCCAATGGTCTTGTACCGTTCATTTTTGTGTAATGCATAAAAGAACGCGAAAGTAGCTAATTATCTCTAAAATTATATCATATTTTGAAAAAAACTGATATAATTAAAATATACAAAAAAAACAATCCAACTAAATAGAAAACTCAAATCGCCTTTTCGCTTAATCGAAACACTCAATACACTCGAATCAACGTTAACGTCACGGATTCGTTAAGTTTAACGTCGATCAGTTAGCGTAAAACCGCAGACGTACTCAACAAGCGCCCGACTACCCGCAAAAATAGACTAATCGTAAATCTGCGAAAATGAAAGCGGAGCTTGTTAAAATTTTACGCGAAATTTTCGCCGACGCACCGTCCCGACTTTCCCCAATCACAATTAGAGCCCGCGGCCATCTTTCGGCCACCGTTTTTTGAAAAATGGCGGGTCGTCGCTCGCGTGCATGCTCGGTGCAACTTTAACGACCGGCCGTAAAATAAAATATGTTATTTTCAGGGGTCCCTACGTGACGCTTCGGGTCAAATGACACGGAGACGTGTTCGAGCCAAGTTCGCCAAGCAAAATACCATAACCATTTTTCATGCATACGCGCGCCGGTGTGAGCGTTTTACGTGTTACGTACGTTACATACGTTATGCTTTCGTTTCGGGGGATGTGCAGTTGTGGAATGCGGGTGTTCGGGGTGGGAAGTTTCGGTGTTAAGTGTCGGAGGTGTGTTAAGGGGCGGGTTGGGGGTGCGTGTGTTTTTAGGGGTGGGGTGTTGTTGTTTTTTTATTGGATTGTGCCTGAAGAATTGTAGGTTTGATTTTTTTTAATGTTGATTGGTGAAAATTGAAATCGTGTTTTTATGTATTATATTTGAGGGCATCATTAAAGTGTTAGGGAAATGTATTTTCTATTTTAATTATTATTTAAATTTAATTAAAAAAAATATTTCACTGTTTGAGTGTTGATAATTATAATTTTTTAAAAAATATATTTTTTTATTTTTTTAAACATACAGAATACATTTAATCTTTTAATTATATTATTATGAATGGATTGAGTTCTTTTAATTTTTTTGATAGTTAAAAATCCAATCAAATTTTAATTATTTTTCAACTTCACAAGTGACTTAAAATTTTATTCATATTTATACCGTTCACGCTTCCAATTTTTTTTCATAATTTGAATAAAAAGCAAAACATCAAACATTCGTTAAAAATATTTTTCTCGTTTGTTCCTGAAAAATGTGTATACGAAAAAAGAAATGTAATATAAAACATCGCTTCAACCTAAATGAAATTTTTCAAATAAAACACTCATACAACATCCATATAAAAATCACAATAAACTCCTCACTTGAAACGCTCAAAATGTCAGAGGCCCGCAAATAATTCACGCCAATATTAAAAAAAAATTCGCACTCGAGCAATGCAGCATAATTTTTCATTCGTGCGTACCTCCTCTCGGACAGTTACCTTTCTTCGACCAAAAACACAAGAAAAAAAATAAACAGAGCAAAAGGGAGAGCACTGACACGTTCGCTATGATGAAAATGTGAATAATATATATAGGGCGTTTCGCAGGCCGTAGACGGGCGAGGTTGAGCGCCCCTGACCCACGGTTTCGTCCGTTATTTATGTCTTCATCAGGAGTCGCAAATGTGCCGACATCACGTCGCTAACGTTTATTTGTCTGTGCTCGAAGACACGTCTATATCCAGCACTTTTTCCAATGTCCGCAGCAGTGGGTGTTATGGCAAAGTACAATAGGATTTACGAAATTTTGTTTTTGAAGTGTTTCATGTGATATGTTTATTGTGGTTGAAATTAAAATTGAGTATAATGTATTTTTTTTTTCATATTTGCGTATTCGATATTACTCGTATGTTCAAACAAAAATAATTTTCCATAAAAAAATAATGAAAATTTTTCATGAAAATATATACGTTCAAATCAAATGCTTTTTCATGAATACACGAAGGTGACACTAGGCTCAAGTCGGACCTGTTGGAGCATCGGGGGCGTGCGCAAAAAACCCGCGAAAAACACTCTTTTTTGTCCTTCGTCTGAACATAATATGCAAATTAAAAAAGGCAGAAAAAGTGCCCTTTGTCTCGCAGGCGGAACAGTCGTTGGGCCAAATGTAACCGTGAATTATTCACGTGCGGACGTTTTCAGCTAAAACGGCTCTCGGTCGGTTATTTCTCTTTTTTATGCGGAACGGTTGTTGGAAAATTGAACTGGTCCTTTATTAGATTTTCACCTTTAGAGTACGTATTATTATTTTAAGCGGTTGTTTTCTATAATATGTGCGTAACGGTGTTTGCTTGACCTCAAAAGATCGCAATCATATGTGAATTGTTATTTATAAAATTTACATGAATGGAACTTCTAATTTTTAACTGAAAGCCTTTCAAATATCTGGTTTCATTTTCGTCGGTTAATTGGACTTTTTTTATTTTAGCATTCATTTTCTTTCAATCTTATATATATTTTTTAATCTTCTTGTTTCAATTTGTTTTAATTTTAGATTCAATATCGAAATTATTTATTCATTTTCTATAATTGGATCTCATTATAAGTAATTACAATTTGCTTAATTTTATTTGTGAAAATTTATCTAAAGAATAAAGTATCATATAATCAAACATAATTTTTTCTATTTTTGTATCAATAAAAGGCACATTTCTCGTTTAAGTTTCATTTTATTCCTTCAATTCAATTTAAAAATTAATCCGAACTGAATATAACTATGAACCAAGACTCGTCATGTACAATCCAAATATTATAGCTATTAATACATCATTATGAGAGACTATACGAAACAAAAACTATCCATTAGAACTAACTATTGCTTTATTCGAATAAAATGTAAATATTAAATTCAGCCAAAAATATTGTTTCGCTGAACTCTCACGTTGCATATGCAACAAACGGTCGCATCGCAATACATGTAACCAGTGTGCACTTTTCCGGAAGGCTGATGCGGCCAATTTTCTGAATTATGTGACGGGATACACGTCCGAAATATTTATAGTTAGTTGCTGTAGAGCCAAAAAAAAGAAAACTACATTCATATATATATCCCGCCGGAAAAATCTCCTGCGACCGCTGCAATAGTTGGGCTGAAAAAATAGGAGGTTTTTCCGAATTTTTTCCTGATACTGATTTATGAATGTTGCGAAATTTAAATCTTTCAATTGCATTGGACCGAATCGTGTTATTGATGTAACAAAATTTTGCTTTGTAATTGAAATATGCATGATTTTCGCTGAAATAAGAAATGTTCATTTAAAATAATAATAATAATAAAAAAATGTTATAATACAAACGCGACTGCCGTACTTGTGTTACATCTAATATATTTCCCGTACGAGCGTTCAGCGGATGCAATTCTCAAAAGAATCCATCGGATATCCGGAATTCCAATAATTATTCATAAAGGATGAAAAGACAGGGCGGTCGGATAGATGGGTCGTGGTCCTCTCCACATCAAAGGCACTCACTCCACACACGCTCTCTCTTTCGCTTTTCGATCGAAGCCTTATTTTTCCGCATTTTCCCGTTTTTGCTTTTTTTGCTCAGCTATTAGCCGAACGAGCGCCGGGGACCCTTATCAATGTTTTTCGCGAAGTTTCCCGAACGAATTCGATATGGCGAATTTTAATGAGAGTATTCCCGGTCGCTCGCCAACTTCAAACGCTTCATATATGACGTGCATGTATGTGTATGTGATGTTAATACGCACACACGTTCTCGTTTTATATAAAATATTCACTCGATTATTCTGTCTTCGGGAGGTTTATTCCTCAGCGACGCTCGCTTATGAAATTCAAATTACAGATATAAGTATAAATCCTACAGCGCTTGACTTTTCGCGCAGTCGAATGTTTCGTTCTTCAAATACTATTTGAAATATATAATTGTAATATTTTCTATTATTATCATCTTAAATTATATGTAAAAGAGTGCTTGAAACGTGTATTTCTGGATAAAATCAGAATTTGTGTTTCGTGAGTCGTCTTTCAAAGAACGTTTCGCAAACATTTCGCGAGTCTCTCGGATGTTCTATAAATATTTTCGTTTACAAAATTATGCGTGTCTTGAAGATTATACGCACCGTTCCAATATAATCGAAACATTCCACGTGTGTTTTCAATGCGAAATGTTTAAACGGCCCGCAGTAAGCTGGCGTTATTGAAAGCTTGCCATTTTGGAGCTTTCGCGGCACGGAAATTCGCAAACACCCGCGCTTTTTCATTAAGCTTTGATCCGCCGAAAAGTTTGTCTTTCACGAATCGACAACTTTGACGTGTCGGAGCTTTAGTGCCGAAGCGGTAATAGCCTCTTTGAAATTAGACGCATCCGTGTTACCAGGATCAGTATGTTTGTAATATAAGCGATAAGTGTTTTCGAAACTGATCTGAGATTGATGAAACAATGTAGGAATAATAAGTCGAATTAACAATTGTTTCATTTTTTAATCAAAGACAATCTTTATTCTAAGCTCCTCTCGTTCTAAATGATGCTTGATGGTTTATTTTCATTCGTCTTCTAAGACTTTGAAGACACTCTCAAATCGAGCGAAACTCGTGCAAACAAGCACAGTCTCGAAATTAAAAGCGATAGTTTTGCACAAAGAAGCGCGAATATAGACAGACAGACAGACAAAGACGAAGCGCAAGACTTCGGTGGCAAAAGTTTTTCTTGCCAAAGTTCCGCAACAAAAGCACGTTGACAAAGCTTCGGACTATCCTTCGTAGTACGCATCGCAGCATCTAATTGCACTGTAGGTGATGTATACTGATATCTCGTTCATTCGAAATTATAAGATTTGTAATTCGTTATAAATATATTCATCGTATAAAAATTTCCATGAATATTTAATGAAAACAAGTTTTTTTTGAAATATAAAATAATATGAAAATCATTTGGTTGTTGACTAAGATTGATGATTTAAAAATTGGATTTTTCTTTGAATATCTTTTTATTTAAATATCTCGATGAAAAATTTATCACGATTGAAAAAAAATCATATTTTTTAGATATTGTATTATATTAAACTTCTCTCCCTAGAAATTATATATTATATAATTCTATTTGAAGTATTTTATTAAATATTGTATTTCATATTTTAACTATTTGATCTAGAAAGGTTTCACAAACCTTATCAACGTTTCATACTTTAAAAACTTACCAACAATAAATTGAAAATAACCACAGCCCACACTATTGAGACTCGACTGCAACACAGACCATATTTGCACATCCAAAACGTGCAAAATTTCTCTCTTGCTATTTAAAATGATTACGCCAAAACGTGCAATAACTGGGCGACGTTAGCACGCCCTCGAGGTATACTCGGATAGAATTCAAGTTTACAGAGCTTACGTACTCCTCCAATAATTATGCACGAGCCGTAAGCCATTGTAGTTAATATGCCAAAAGTTAGGAGAATGCATGTTGAGACGGATTTTGATACTGCATTGTTCGGACACGTGGATTCACTGGCGCATTTTACACGGGTCATGGTATGTATTTGATGTGAAATGCATCACTAATACGGAAATGATTAAGATTAGTATAGTATGAATATAATTTTAATTGAAATTGGTGTATTTTGAATCGGTAATAATTGATCAACTTGTTCAATGTAAGAAAAATTATATTGAAATTGCATAATAGAGTATGAGCCGTTCGCTCGGTTAATTAATTAACGCTAAATAGTTTCCGATAGTGATTTTACGTTCGATTTAATGAATCGGGGTTTACATTGTAAACTAGACGCGATACATAACGTTGCCGTGTAAACTGAACGATGTAAATCCGACTTTGCCCGACAGTTTCACTTTACACACGCGAAACTCGTTAATAATTTTCTAAACACTTGCATTTCCCGAAACTTAATTACGGACCTCAACAGCACAATGCAACTAAAATGCACAACAGCAGTGCATAACTAATGAAAAATCACGCTAACTTCAACAACATATGAGGAAAATTGTATTCATTCATCAATACAATATACAAGCACACCGCATATCATAAATCATTTATATTATGCATCGAATTTAAATATTATAATTAAAAGAATATACACGTTATATATAATATATAGAATTTTCATAAGTTCACTCGAGCGTAATTAAACGCTTTTTTAACACACATCGCAGTATGATATCTGAGAATCTGCGTTTAATTGCCGCCCCGGCTATTAATCCGCGAAAATTCGGTCGCAAAAATAAAACGGCCGCATAATTTACGGCTCCTTCGAGACGAGAGCGCAATAATATGATAATTTATTGCCATGTATCTAAATTACTAAATCATCGGGGCTAAGGCCGGGATTTCGGGACGCCCTTATCTGCGTGTCCAGTGACCCGACCTCCAAGTCCTTTATAATGAATATACGACAACGAATACAAAAGTCAAACTGACACGTGTATATTAAGAATTTTTTTATATTTTGGGATGTTATAAATTAAAATTTGATTTTTTGTATTTCCAAATCAAATTATTTTCAATAATATCATATATCTTCAGAATACGGACCAATCTTATATTATATATACTAAATAAGGTCTTCGCTAAATGGTAAATATCCTCGGGGGCAATCCCCGAGGAGACGCCGACGCCGGCGTCGAATTGACCTAAGAGACCCGGAGACCTATTCGTCTAATTACGTTGTTACCGCATAAATTATTCATTATACGCACACACAATCGTCGTCCGTTTTGTGTCGAATTTGTGTCCCGCCGATGGCTTTCCGCAATCGTCGCCGCCGATGTAATGGCCGTATATTGTGTCGAGGTCGTAATGGATTTTCGTAATGACGTAATGAAGCGTGCGAATGTGTCGCGTGTTTATGTCGTATGTTTGTGTCGGTTTAGTTAGATATTGTTTGTTGAGATTCTTTAAGGATTGCGTATTGTAAAAGTTTCTTGATAGATGATGTTATGTTTTTGTTTTGTATTGAGTCAATTGAAATTGCAACGTGGAAGATGAATTTTCAAGTCTGGAATAGTACCTGAGATAAATTGTCCCAATGGAAGATGGATCGATGAAATCAAGGAAATATGTGAAGATATTTTAATGAAAATTGTTCAAGGTAGGCAGAAATAGAAAAAAAATAAGTAAGGTAACGACACCATTGGTTGATTGTGTATCTGTGGTTGATCACTTCTCTGAAAAACATAAATTCTAACTTTTTAAAGAAAATAATCTTTCGGAAAGGATGTGATTAGTAAGATGTAGATAATAAAGAGCTCACACCTTTTCTGAAAAATTATCATCTTTAAAAACTTACATCGTACGTTTTTCTGAAAAGTGGTCATTTACTGATATATATTAGAGTAAAATTTTCAATCAAAAATGGTTGTTGAAAATAATAGTAGAGACTCAAATTTAAAAATAATATTTTTTTTTTAAATAAAATCACTATTTATACAGAGCGATACTTGTCGATTAAGCAATAATAGCCGTTAATGTATCGCAAATGCAAATTTTGATATATTGCTCGACTGGTAATACTCATGCGCTTGCTAAGCAATATACATCGTTTAGCCGAACAATGTCCCTAATCACACTTTACCGGGAATATGGATATGCACAAATGCATACTTGCACAATGCACCTCTGCAGCCGCCTCCGGTGAACGTTAGAACTCGCTCACCAATTACTCGTGTCCCAAGAACATCCCATATATTGAGCAACGGTGCAATTTAACGCCAAAAGCCGCGTATCTATGCTCCGTAGGTGTTCTGTTGCATATATTTTCGATGGTGCTTTGTAACGGGTTTACCTGTGTATTTTTCGTTTTTAGATTCGAGATTTTGCGCAATCTTTATTAGCCGCCGATCCTTTCGAATGACGCATCTGATTTATTACGCTTTCGTATGTAGACGTTATCCTCGTAGAATTACGTACTATGCTCGCTTTGGGAATTTGTTGGATATGTACAATATTAACGTTGAGTCTGTGTATTGAACGAAATAATTTTGTCCGTACGAAATGTTCTTTTTCGATATTTTCATATATAGATATATAATAGATGAAAGAATACACATATACAAAATTATTTAATATTTTATGATGTTAATTTTTTATTGATAGCAAAATGTTTTTACTTGAGTTTGATTTATCTAATAAATTATGGGATTCTTTTTCAACTGTGGTTCAAAAGAATCTTCTTTTTTTTCAACAGTTTAATATTTTTATGATTTTATTATGTTTTAATTTATAAATAGCTTTTGAAAGTTCAAACGTGCAAAAAACTTACAGAATTCGACGAATATAAATAAAATAGAAAACGGATCCGACTTTTCCATTAATTATTTGTATCGTTTATATCGCATGCTTACGTTTGGACACAACCAATCTTTTTTTTTTCTTAACAACGTTAACTAATAAAACAAGCCATTATTAAAAAATCTCGACATTTCCTCCATGTAGTCAATTTTCACGTTATTTTATTATCAAGAAGAAACATTATTTTTTTTTACCGATTTCCGGGAAAATCCACTGAAAAACCCAATTACACACCGCCTACACAAGGAACCGCCGAAGTCTGCAGCACATCGATAATTTGTCATTTATTCCCTCCTCAAAAAAAACCCTATTACACATTCATCTAAAAATACTCTCATTTCTCAAAAAAAACACCGATCCCAATATATTAAAAAAAAAAAACAAAACGCGAGCGCAACAGTTTCGCGGAAGCGGCGTACAATAACACTTCGTCACCCAGGGCGGATTTCAGGGCGGTCTCAATTACCGCCCACCGAAAGGGCGGGTTTCTTTGTCTCGGGGTGGGTGGCTGTGGGCGGAAGGTGTCTCGAGCACGGCCCTTTCATTTTGAGACCGGTAAATTGAATTAGAGACGGCGGAATCGAAAGTGGCGCGCCTGCAAACATATACAAAGGCCTAATCTACGCATGCAGAAATGCGTAATCGACAATCCAATTTCGGGATATCGATGGCTGTTGTTTGAGGATAACGCGCTGTGGTTGTGTCAGGTGATATGTGTTGATTGTACAGCGTTTAATTTATATTAAAACGTTCGAAGATCGATCAGGCGTATTCAGGTTTTAATCAGATAGAAAACGGATTAAATGATTAAATTTATAACGAACAAGATATGTTTCAGTTGAAATTTGTTTTAGGCAATTTAAACGTGCATTATGTGAAATGAATGTGCATTTATCCTGAAAATTTAATGAAATTAGTGTGCATTAGAAAAAATAATGTGGGTATTCGAAAAAATACTTTGATCATTGGAAAATCTATCTGTACCTTAAATCTTATTAGATTTAAGGTACAGATATTCCTATATAAGTAAAAGATCAGCAACGCTGTAGAACAAAATACCAACCGCAAGATCATTATTCACTACATTCATAATATAATAAAAAATGGATCAAATCGTTAAAATGAGATTAAAATTAAATTGAATTAAAGTTTTAACAAAATGAAACGTTGAAAGTTGATAGTTGTATTTTGTTGTTTGTGAAAGAAAACTTTAATTTGGCGACGTTATTACCTTTAGATTATTTCAATACAGAAACAATTTTTTCTACTGTTCATTTCATATTTTGTAATGCTCGTTTTATAATGCACAATTTTTTTTTAATTGCATACTACAAATAAAATGATGCCCAATACTAAATTCTTTAATGCACTAGAAATAATACACATCGTATATTTTTCGAATACACAATTTCTTCGGTTTAATCTCCAATGTATATTTTTTCAATACACAGCTAAATCGCACCCTTTTTCTAAGAACAAAATCGCATATTTATCCATTTAAAAAATCGGTTGACTCTCTCGTAACATTCAACATGAATAAAATCGCATTAAAATTGCATCGGTAGCAAGGTCGCCCCGCTCTTCATTTTTCATCTTTGCACATCGTCTGAGTCATCCCCTCGGGTACATTTTAAAAGGTAGACAAACGACCTGCGGACGCCGCTCCACCATCACACCCATCCTGGGGGACGGGATGCATTTAGTCCCAAGAAAACGAGCATAATACAAGCCATCCACCCCGCAATAAACTTTCAATTCCCGTTTCTCTCTCGTTTGCTTTGAGAGCACCACCCGCCCCGAACCAGCGACTCGAACCCCTATAGACATCTTCTATCTCTAGGCTTCCAATTCCGGAAGGCCCGAGGCGACAATCCGCCCCTAAGTGATGAACCCAGGCCGAATGAGAAATCGGTAGTTAAGCCGCCTTACACCCCCGGCAAATACGCTTGTAGGAGTTGTTCCCGGTGCTGGTAAGCCCGATCCAGACGTGTGCATCTGGAGACAAAGGCACGCACCGGGATCCATACATCACCGTGGACGTTATTACTTTCGGCTCGGTGTATTGCGATCGTGCGAAAAATCCAGTTGGGGGTGTGTGCCCTCGTTGGACGAGTTCAACTTTTGTTCAAATGTTGCGTGGGCGCGTGCTTTTTTGTGTCAATACACTGAAGGGAGGATTCGATTGTTTTCCTTTTGTGCGTGTATATAAATTTCGGATTTCAATACTTATTGTGTTTAAAAATAAGTTCGGCTTAAATGGGTCTTGTAATACAATCTAATTAGTTGCTGAAATGAATACTTGGAATCTCCGTTGCGATATTTTAATAAAATAAGAATGTTCACAAAATGTTATTTACAAATTTGACCTCATTTCTTTGTTGGTTGTGTTCAATTTTCTGATGTAACCTTGTATTGTATTATAATACATTCGTTACATAAAGTTCACATCATCGATCCGCTTTCATAGTCGGTTTTATGATCTTTTTTTACTATTGTCTATAAAGAATTTAGTAGATAATAGAGAAACACAATTTCCCCTCGACGTCAAACCCTTATAACTAGTTTTATGATAAGCGATTAAAGCTCGCCGAACACTGAATACATTGAGTAATGAAGACGTCTCGAACAGACGCTGCATATGAGTACCATACTCTAGCGATTTCTTTTATGTAAACAATTTGTAAAAAATCCTCTATGTGTCATTTTTTCTTTTATATAAAATAATCTAGAGGACTTCAGCTTCGTTTAATATATAACATTATACTTTTAAATCAAGATATTTTTATAAAGGTTAAGAAACTTTAATATCCCACTCATTACTTTTAACTCGTGCATACAATCTATTTGTTAATTTTGCATTCACAACGTTAACAAACAAGAAAATTCGAAGCATGAACAATTTCGCAAACGGCTCGAACTTTAAACGCTTTAATTAATGTTTTTCGCGATGGCCACCCGCAACTGCTTTCGCGCTCGAATTACTCCGCGGCTTTTGACGAACCTCGAATCTCCTTCGTGGAAATGCGGCTCAACGGCCCACTGAAGGGCCTTTGCCTTTCAAAACGTTCAATTCTGTAGGACGACTTCGGTTTGGGCGAAGGCAACCACCCCCCGGCCTCTCACTCACCTTTCGGGGTCGTTCCCGTTGAGAAATATTATTTCTTCTTGCTTATCTCGGTGTCGTCGTGCGCCAACAACTTCAGCACATAATCAAAGTTGAAATTTCTTCTCGGCTCACTTCTTATTCTCTTTTACAGATAACGCAGAGGAGTAGGCAACCGTGCGGATGGTGAACTTTTAAAAAGTGCGCGCGCTGGGGTTCAATTTTCCGAAGCCAACCAAAAAATGTACACTTGATAATAATGACTTGGAAAGAATGGGGGAAACTCTTGACGGAAAATGGTCTCGCACTCTCTTCTATCAGTGATTGTTCTTGTTCTTGTTGTTGTTGAATAAACTTCACACAACACGACCGAAAACTCACCGCGAAAAAATGCTTCGACGATTTTTTCATTTTGTCGAATTGCGAAACGAAATATCGAGAATTTTTCAGCAAATTGTTATATAAAATAGTTTTCAATGCACGCTTCTATAATATTTTGACCGTCTCTAATGAAAGCTCGGAAAATCGCCGAAGCCCTCCAGACTCCCCCGTTGCATCGCGATTCACTTTTATTCGCAACAATTATGTCCGTCGCCATCGCGTACTCTCGGCACGTTTTAAAAATTGAAAACGCGACGTCGGGAAACCTCCCCGATCCGAAACGACGCAAAAAGGCACGAAGGGACGTCTCTGAATTTTCCACGGAAAATATAATTTCCACGACGTACGTCCTTCGCGAAGCGAATGCAGCCCGAACGGCAACGCCTGATGAAAATAATAATGGAACCAATCTATTGCGAGATGAAACAATGGAGCGGCACCAGAGGCGTGCGAATTACGTAAATTCCTGTGCTCTTCGCGAGCGAGCTCGATTTTATTTTTCCGAGGTGGGCAGAAACGAAGATTACATAGCGACCGCTTTAAGTTGCATGCTTTTCCGGTCGTTTTGTATTTTTTTTTTTGGGGTTTTTTGGGCGATGTTGTATTATATGCGGAGTGTAGATGCAGCATCGCAACGGGCCAAATTGCACCACGGTGCACGCAAGGAATCCCCGCACTGCAATAACACTTTTATTTTATGGACGCATACATAAATGAAATTCTTTTCGGAAAGTTACATAGCTCGCGCTGTCGTAGACTTTATTATTATAAATGAAAAAAATCCAAATTGAATTCGTAACTTTAAAATTTTTATTCAATTTCGCGCACGAATGCAGTAACAGTGAGTTTTTCATTTGTAGCGTATACGAACATCACATTTTTATATCATTTAGTTTAAAATTTATTATTATTATGGTATTTTGATTTATTTGAAATGACATTTTATTTTGTGAGGCGCTACTGAGCGTCATCGTTGAGATTGTTTCTCGGTGCAATATTTTTCATGTCAATACTTCATCTCTCGAAATTAAATTGCGACTTTGAAAATAATGGGAGGGTTATAGGCGAGTTGCTCTGCGGAAATTGGCAGAGGCACTTGTTCGGCCAGTTTCCCTTCATATTCGCGAAAAACGAATTTTACGACTGCAAAACTAAAGGAACTCGCATAAATTCGAGATCATAAACTGAGAACAATGCCTCGCCGATATGCTTCGCTTTTATCGTCTATCGGTTTCGCCTTTCGACTTTGCTCTCAAATTAAAAACTTCGAAACGACACAGAACCGTAATATTTCGTTTATATGCGTATTGGAAAATTAATCATTATTGGTTTATCGGAACGCATAAATTTCGTTCTTAACAAAATAACTTCGCTAGTTAATACGAACCGTTTTTATATCTTTTCTCGATTTTATACGTACTTTCGAAACATTGTATGATCTTTGAGTATTTCAAACTTTATTTTATAGTCTTTTATACGATCGATAATATTGCCATGAGACATGCTTTTTTCATGATATTATTGGTGATTCCGATACATACATATACAGCGTTAATTTTTTTACAATAAACATGAAAATATTTTTATAAAATAATTTATTATATTTGAAAGCAGCTAAGCGATCGAGTTACGAATTCCCATGGTGACAAAAGGGTCAATAATCGCCAAACGTCTTCCGCATCCTAAAGACAGGTCTTTGAAAACGATGACGACACATCGAACGGACATTCTTCAAGTTGCATATCGCAAAAAAAAGTTGATTGTCAAAAAACCAGTAGTATGCATGCAAGTGCAACCAGTTTTCACGTTTCGAAATACAATCACCTTTTCGACCGACGAAGAACCGAATTCCTTTCGAGCAAGATTTATCGAATGTTCCGCGTTATCGAATTCGAGGACGAAAAGATTTTCTAGTGCATTTCTAAATAATGTTGCGGTGTTTTGGTGAAATCGTTCGAGTGTGTGTGTGTAAGTCACTTCGAAGAGTGCCTTTCGAGTGGATTACGTTCGTAGAAGAAATATCGCTACACATTTACAGTTTCACCAATAAGGAAACATTATGCAAATCGCTGCTAATGGATTTCCGATTTGAAACGGGTCGTTTCTTCGTTTTCATCCAATACAAAACAATGAGTCAGTCGCGTAAACGAAATCAGTATCGTTTTTTTTAAAAAAGAATTATATAATCACATACGTTTATAATATTATATATTTTGTATAAAAATCTAATACGTGATATTTATAGAAAAAACATACAAAACAATTACGAAAAAAAAAACGGTAATAATACCAATCATTTCTCAATAAAGTCATCATAAAACATATTTTTTTGCAATATATGAAACTACGACTAATTTTTCCAACAGTTCAAACACCGATCTTCTAATCCGGCCAAATCTCAAATCGAATTATGTGTCCGATGTACGGGCAATTCTTCGAACGTTTATATTCGGTCGAGTTCACGCACGCACGGACGAAGTTCAAACGCACGGCTTAACCCTTTTCCTGCCTTTAACCCGTTAACAGGTACCCGTGACCCCTCCTCCGCCCCCCCCCCCCCTATGGACCTCAAACCCTCAACACTCGACGGTGGCTTTGTCGATGTAAATCAACTTAGAGGTCCGGCTGCGACAAAGACCCTTTTGCCGAGCCGGGGTCGAATTAGACCCCACTCTGGGGTGAACGTTCACCTCCCGTTTAACCCCTTACTGTATTTTTTTTCAATTGGAGCTTATTTGCAAAATTTATTATCATTCAAAATGAGTAATGATAATGCTGCGATTTCTGAAATGAATAAATTATAATACATCCAATCCTCTTTTTACACGGTTCAGGGAAGAAGAATCGATTATTGTTTTTATTATATAAGGTTTTTTTTTTACTTTAACACGACATAAAAAAACATGTATTATTGTGCTACAATGGTAAAATTTGGTGCAGGCTAGTATACTGTTATAATTATAGTTATTAAATAAAAATAAAATAATGATTTTTACATGGAGAAATTTTTTTACATTACAAATTTTTTATTGAGTACATTTGGATGGAAGTTCTATCCAAATATACTAATGGAACCTATCTCCAATTTTTATATGGTCACCATAAATTTTTTAACTCAGTAGAATCTGGAGCGTATCCCTCGTATAAAAAGAGGATCGGTTGAATATATGTACTTAAATTTTCAATAATAAACGACTAATGAATTCTTGAATATATAATAGTTATAAAACAATCATAATGAAAACAACTGAACTTTAGTAATCAAACATTTACAGACATAATAAAAGATTTAAAGAAATTATAAGATCATTTCTTTTTATTATAGTAATTATTTCTCTTTTAAAATAATATTTTTTTCTTAGAAAATTAAAGATTAGATTACATTATATAAAAAACTCATCTTATCGTAACTAAGACACAAATGACCCATACCCACAATAAAAGTGTTAACCCTCTTACGTACACTTTTTACAGGCCACTTTCCAATTGTTTACCCGGCTCTCATACAGAGCGGGGGCGGGTTTTCGCAAAAGAACCGCTTATTAATTAGCGCGTACGCAAATTGGTCCGGCCTAATGATAGCCCCTCACTTTTACTTTGTGCAAAAAACCACCCACCCCTTTGTCAGCCGCCACCCACCGCCCACCACCCACTCGGGCCCGTCGAAGGTCCGCGAATTAAGCGCTTAAATTTGTTCTCGACAATTTCGCAGGGCGAGCGTGATCCGAATGTAACAACAGATTCGAAAGCGATCGATATTTATGATGTTATACGCGCTCGATGTTTACTGCTGGGTTCGATTGTTTGGCGGGAAATTCGATGTGATTCGTTTGAGGAAAATTCCGTTCGGCGCGAAGTATTGAAAAATTGATCGAATCAATTTGTTTTAGTGTTTTCTATATAGTTTGATGTGAAAATTGGTTTTTAAATCATTGTCATATGCAGTTTGTATACGGAATGAATTTTTGATATAATTAAATGATTAAACATTTTTTTTTATCGTATATGTCATAAAGATAAAGTTATAATTATTTTACAGAAGTTTTTATGATACGGTAAATCATATTTTATCAAATAATCTAACAATAAGCGCAACAATGTTTATCTATTCATGCCCCAATTCGGTGATCGATGGAAACTGATGAATTTGATAGATTTACTTTAATTTTCTAAAACAAACTCTAGCGTTTATTTTATCATTGATAACATTGATTCAAGCATTTCAATTCACCCAATATGAGAATAAACAAATAAAAATCAACTGAACTCAGGTCCCACGAAAGCGCCAATATTATCAGGCGGGTTCTCCGGCAACGTATCCCTTCCTTCCCCAACACCAAGGGACCCTCCTATGGGAAGGTTCCGAATTCGTCTCATGGGAAGAGTTAGGCCTGATTAGCAGCGGCCCTCTTGTATCAGAAACGGCCCTCCACTTCGACCGATACGACATTTACGTAAAATTAACACCGTTTCGTCCGAGCGGGTCGTTTGTGCCTCCCCCGATTGTAATCACTTAGCCTGGTGGGTCTCTCTTCGTTGCTTTGTTCGATAACGATGTTGATTAATTCATTTTTATTGTGTGTTATTGCCGAAGGAATTGTATTGGATGGGTCCGATTGTATGAATTGCGCCTGAACCGGATTGGATTGTATGCTCGACGTTTTTGATATTTTACATGTTTATTTTTTGTATTTTGTTTCAAAGTAGCAGATAGATAAAGTTTTTATGTTTTATGTCGAGGTATCGAGGAATCAAATTCTTTGTGATATTGGTACTTTGGCAATCATCCCAGTGCAGTGAAAAGAATTTCTATAAAATTTATTTTTTCGTTTATGTTGTGATTGCACTCTGAGTGTATTATAGAAGCTCAGTAGAAGGAGCTTTAAAAACTGTCTTCTGAAAAAAGTCCTGCAGGAGCGAAACGTGCTCTCGCACTCGCTGCCTGGATCAACGACCCTCAAAATATTTGTTTGCATTCACGAAATCCCGTTGAATTTTGTAAAAATAATATTAAGGGAAAAAATTGAGTGTTTTTATTATATTATACAAATATACTCGGACCTTCATAATCCGATGCAGCACTTTCGAGAAATTTTTGGCAAAAGACTTTACTTAAATACACAAAAATATAAACGATGCGCGAGTTTTCGTTTCTTATGAATTTTTGTAATAGATCTATTAATATGTACAACGTATATCGTGAAAGATCGGCTTCATTGTTCGTCGTCTGAAAAGTCGTTATGCTAATCAAAGATAGCTTTAAATCAAGATAAATGTAGTGAGAAGGAACAATAAATTTAAAACTTAAAATTCAAAAACTCCAAGTAGTAAGATTAATCAAATGATTAATATTTTTGATACTGTATTTATTTTGTGCACTTGTATAATAATTATTACCCCGTGAACTTCAAAAGCGTTCTCAAAGTTTATATTACTTTCGAACTATAAAATTTTTTATTACAAAAGTTTTTTGAGTTTTTTTAAGCTTTATTACAAAACTATACATATATTTTTTTACACTTTCTCATTTGCACGTCAAACATTACTTATTGGCACAACCACTTAAAATACACTTTCTATTCCGAATCATGTCGACAAAATTTATTCATTCATTTCAATTGAAAATTTATACTTTGAAATCGTTCCTAATTTAATTCCATTTCCGAGAAAAACGTCGAACAATCTACAAAGTCAAATATAGTGTCAAAGTTAAAGACGAGCGAAAAGTCGAAAGTGACTACAGCAAACTCTCGATTATCCTAAAACTAAACAAATCCATTACTTCACGTCACAAGAGTTTTTAAATTAAATCAACTCATAATATTATAAATATTTCATCTAACAATATAATTTTATCTCTTTACCATCATCATCGATTGACCGAATTTCGGAAATTCCGTAACAAAACACGATAACGCCAATTTACGAAAACCGAAGGATCGAAAGGGCACATTATCCGTTCGCACAAATGCGGTAATCTCGATGGTTCGGTCTCATATAATCCAGTGGTCAGCAACCGGAAGATTAAAAATTAAACTTATTAAGAAAATTATAGTAATATAATATCAAAACTAATCTTAATTCATGTATGGATATTTTTAAACATCGAAAAAGATTTTCTATCACTGCATAAGTGTGTTTTTAGAAAATAGGTATTGCGAATCTACGTATAATACAACGAATAAGGGCCAGAAAACCCGGCGGCCAGGACTCATCAATCCAAGGGCCCCCAGTTCGGCCGCGGTCCAATCAATAAACGTAATTTATAGTAACGCACTCGCAGGCTTTAGTCTAGGGAAGTTTCGCGCAGGTGTTGCCAATCGTTGTTAGTCTAAAGACCTTTTGTGAAATTTCGTCCTTTCCGTTTTTCAATATTGAACATTGCGGTTCATACTCCGGAGCATTATCTTTTATGAAACTTTCCATATATATTTTTTTGTAATTAAAATTTATTTTGATTAAATTTGATGATTTTCACATTTTCAATTCAATACTATTGAATGTTTTAAATACTATTTTTTTAAGAATTCGAATAACGTAATTATTATTCATCAAACGTCAGTAATCTTGTATATAAAAATGAATCGCCGTTCGGCTTAAGGTAAAAATTAAAAATCACTCGACCGATTTAGATATTTATTTTTTTCTTTTGTTCGCTTTAACTAACGGGTGGTTTATAAAGAAAAATAATTGGGAAATTTCAAAGAAAAGCTAAAAAATATTATAAACAATTTTGTATGGAAAATTACACCGCCACGCCATGCCGCGCCGCGTATTGATTGTGACAATAACTGCAATCGGTACACCGGCACGTACAGAACGCGTGTTCACAACGGGAACCGGGAACGGGAATCGGGAATCGGTGTGTGCAGAACGCGTGAAGACAACGGGAATAACGGGCTAATGGAACAACGGATCAACGGGCGCTATTTAAGATGAAAAAAATTTAGTATTTAGAGTCGAAAATCTATTGTTGAAAACAGATCTTCTTATATATGCGAAAACGACGCGGCAAACGCAAGACACGACAAAAATGGGACATATGTTCAGCTTAGTTTTAGCGAGACTAACGAACAGCGATTGCAGATAACACAAAATTCACCGGATCATCTAGCGGGTAATAAAATCCAACATATTCAAATGACAAAACAACTTTCCCTATAACATTCCGAGTAACGCTATACCAATTTATAAACCCATCGAACATTCATTGACGTCATACAAGCACCCGACCATAAGCAGATTGGACATCCCTGGCGGGCATCCCGTGCGTGCGTGAACAAACTTAATCCCGTCGAATCGGTATTCACAGTGCGAGCATGAAGTATTAGTTAGCCGTATCAACCGCCGAGGATTTGTTAGCGAACCTCATCACGCGGCCAGGGGGGCCCAATTACGATCGGACGGGGCCCGCGGTCCTGCAAACACGGGACCCACCCCTGCTCACCTCTGGCTCACCTCCGACTGCCGCCCTTTGCTGATAGCCTTTGCCGTTTGACTCTAACACTCGGGTGACCGGAGGATTCGGTAGCTGTGACTTGTGGATGAGCTCGTTTGACCTTTCGATCTGGTTTGTCGCCGGATCGGTTTTGGTTCAAGCGTTTTATAAAGGACGGGTTCGATTTGGATGAGGGTGAGTGTTATCTTTTGTTTGGTTGTGTGTTAAAGGGTTAATTTTGTTGAAGGTGTTGGTTTCTGATTTTGGAGTTAAATTATTAGTGATTTGGTGTTGAATTTTATTTTTGGTATTTGAAATAATTTAAAGGTGCATTGAAAAAATATGGGTTGTGCCTTTTTAATTATTTGTGCATTAGAATAATATACGATGTGCATTATGTCTTAAGCATTAAATAATCTCGTATTGAACATCATTTTATGTATAGTGTGAAATGAAAATAATTTATGTGTATCATATAGTGAGCATTAAAAAATATAAAATAAACAATAGATAAAATAGTTTGTGCATTGAAATGATCGACAGGTGGCAACATCGCCAGAGTAAAGTCTTCTTCCACAGGCAATACAATCAATCAACTCAACCACTGTCAACTGTCAATGTTTCTTTTTACCAAAATTTTAATGTTAAATACATATTATCACATTTTAACAATATGATTCGATTATGAAAGATGTGAATAATGGTCATGGGGTTGGTAATTCGCCTCGTTTTCGTTTGCGACATTCCCGATTCTTTATATTCATTCGAATACACGTTTTATTGGTGTTAAGGTACATATATTTTTTCGAAAGCAACGAAATTGATTGAATATTGGTTTTTTGTTTCAGATAATTGGTCAAGAAATCATTTTCGGATTAGAAAGCTACACAACTTTTTAAAGATTTTGAATCTTAAGTCTAATTACGTGAAAAAAAATTATTGGAACTTAAAACAATATCAAAAACGATCTTACATTTAACTTAATTTGCACGCATAATTTAACATCAAAAAACTAAATCACTTTATTATGATCGAAAATATATACTAATTCAAATTAAATCGGCCATTTTCCGGTCATTATAGCGTTAAAACAAAATACGCAAAGAAACCCAATCGACCGTCCAGTTCGGTTAGCGAAGTCATGAAACATGTCCCGCGTTCCCGGTTAATTGACCAGTTTTTACCTTATCCCGGCTTATTTTATTCACGTCCCGTTAATAACAGCCGCCGTGCGAACCAACTAAACACCCATAAAACAACACGGATGTGTAAGGACGTTTTTGCTGAATTTATTTATTTCGGCCGTCGCCGGGGATAATCTCGTTTGCGGATTTGATGGGAAAGTGTTTTCGGATTATTGCCGGATTAACCGTGATGTGATTCGAATATATTGCGCCGCTCGATGATGTTAGCGGCTCAAACAACGCGCTGAATATTATATGTGCTCGAACTGATTGGCCAACTTCGATATTGAATCGGGTGGAAAGTGTGTGAGGATGTTTCGCTATGTTCGTGTGTTGGTATGAAAATATCGAAGCATGTCTGAATTGCTACTGAAACTACTCGTTTTCGCAGAGATGTACGTCTTTTTTTCGTTATGGGCGAAATGCTAAAAGCTCCGCCGAAAACCCGCTAAGTGCAGTACGTCATGGAAATATTGAGCTTTTATATACTCTTCGTTAATCTGCGTTTATATTTTTGTAGAATTCGTATATTTTGTAAATAAATTTTCCATTTCAGTGTTGAGGTATTGTGAAAAAATTAAATATTTTCAAATAAAACAGAGAAAATATTTTTGTTTATAAATTTCGAATTGAAAAAACACGTACATTATTTTATTTCCATTGTAACTCAATGTACATTGTAAATATAAATTGACATTTGAAATTCATAATATGTGACAAGAGTCAACAGTACAGAAAATAATTATTGACTCTGAAAGTGTGTATATATGAAGAAATGTTTTTTGCTGTAGAAAAAGTAAAATTATTTATTTTTTTCATCATGGAGTATCTCTTTAAATAAAAAAAATAAATATGAATTCATATTTACATGATATCTGTTTTTTATCATAATTTCCAGGTTATTCATTACATATTTAAAACAATTTTAATAACATCAATCTAAATCTTGATACGAGGTTGACTCTTGGTTAAGATATATAGCCTAGACCCCCAATATTTAATGGGGAGACCTTGTCCTGCAGTAGATACACAACGGGTCAATAATGATGATGATGAAATCTAAATCATCATTGATGTTATCACTGTTAAATATAATATATTCACAAAAATTAATTAAAAATAAACAAAATCAAGGTATTTATATAGCGTTAAACTTTTGTATCACGGTGCATTGCAAGTTACCTCACCGAAGCACGTGTTTCCCAGCGGCAGGTGCGCTTTTGCCCAAAAAGGAAACTTTTGCGGTTCGTCCAAAAAGACCGCGAAAAAAACCAAACGTTCACCACTTCAACGTATACGAAACCCGTCTCGTTTCGACACCATAAAACCTCATGATATCCGTCCCTTTTTAGTACAACGAAAACTGCAAGTATCACACGTCTCGGCCAAGATTCGAAAGGAAATCTGAACGAGTTTCGCAACTGGCGCTATACACCAATCCAGTTTGTTAAACGCTGCAAAATTTTTATGTTCTAGTATACGATAACGTTTTATTTCAAAATATTATTTATAGGTCGAAAATGTGGATTTTAATATCGAAGTCTGTCTTCACCTGCTTTCCGTTCAGATTTCTTGAAAGAAGAGGAATAGATAGGGAAAAAGGATGAAGAATCTTTCGTTCTTTGCTCAATTCTCGGATTCCATTGCTCTGTGAAATGTTTTCACTATTGTAAAATCTCGTGCAGCATTTTTACGTTCCCTTTCAGAAACTCGTACGAAGATGCAGACCGCATTTCAATTGAATCACGTTCTCATTACATCAACTTACATGTCAACTGCAATATCAATTCGAAATAATTTTGCTCTTTTCACATTTGCTTTGTATGCGATTTAAAATTTAAAAATATTTTATCATAATGAAAAATATATTCACAATGTTATTTAAAATTTCTTTCATTTATAAATCTCATGTATGACATAAATAATATTTTCAAAAACAAACTGTTCCATAATTCATTGCCCAAAAATACTATTTAAAAAAAAAAATCCCTCGCTTAAATAAATTAAAAATCCACACAACCAAAACACATCAAAACGTCTCTTCAACATAAAATCACAATATATCACCTAAAACCAAAATTGAAAATTCAACCCAACACTAATGCACTCATGCATCATTCCGAACTCGACTTCGTTTTAACAACGTTACCCAGAAACGCGCAATCGTCGACCATCAATCATTTACCACCGGCTAATTGACAACCCCTGGCGTATCCTATGCAGCAGCCACCGCGCGAAAGTTGACCGCGTGATGCATTAGAATCAAAATCGAGGCGGGAAAATTCAAAAAACCTAATGAAAATCGACGCGCGGATGATTTTTCCTACCAGCCCCCGGGGAGTGCTCGATTCCGGCGGCGGTGCGCGATAACGATAAAGGGGTTATAAATGTCCGAATTTATAATTTATCGTACGGTCATAATGTGCGGGGAAGCCCCTTATATTATATGTTATATATATTATCGTTGTTATTGTGCGGGTTTCGTGTGTGGGTGCGGGTGTTTTGTGCATAAATAGGCTCGCGCGGGTCGTGGTTTTTGGTAATTTAGGTGCGGTACGTTCGTATTGCGGACCCTCGAAGAATCGTTGTAAATAATGGAAATTGACGCTGAACGCATTCATGGTGCGAATTTATGTCAAAACTATGGGAAATCGATAATATTTCAATAATATATAAATCGGAATTCAATGGTAAAAAAAGTAGATTCATAATATTCAACATGAATTCGATATCGAATTTTATAATTTAATAACGTTTTTAGATAAATATCAGAATATGAATCTAAATGCAAACTCAGAAATAATTAATCTAAGGCATGTTTGAATTGAACGTATACGAGAAAGCATTGTGTACAAACATTTTTTATTTCGTTCATTTGATGGAAAACAACGAACGTTTCAAACAAGAGTGCGCAACATAAAAAAATGATAATAAAAAAAAAAATTGATTCAATCACAAAGAAATGAATCACGAGCTTAATAATAAGTTCGAGGCAGTCCTTTTGGGAGCTCGCGTTATTCTTTTGATTGTTCAATTTATGTGTATCATATTTGGTGACACTAAATAATACCAGACATGACATACACAGTCCCACTTTACGACTCGATTGTGTCCTACTTTTGTTTTCGCATTTTTCCTTTTCGGAAAAGCGACTCGCTTTTCCGAGCAAATCTCTCTTGTTAATTTCGTTTTATTGGAAAACTGCCACTGTAAGGGTGAACGAAGAAAACGGGTAGGTTTTTAATTGGCGGCTGACAAATGAACTTTCACATGATTGATTGAACATGTTTCATTAAAAACGTATATAAGTTTGTATACTGCACTTGTTAACGCTTTCATGATGTTTTCAGAATTCATTCGAAAACTTGGGGTATCAAATTCGCAGCCCGAATAATTAAACGTTCATCTCGCAGGATGAAGCCGTATAAAACTTAATTCGTACATGTAATTCATTCAGCTTCCACAGTTTTGCATAAAACGACGCAAAAAGATATACTTTATGAATCAGTGTGTATAAAAATTCGCGTTTTATGAAATTCAAAACTATTTTACGAGCACAAACATTGCCTCCCTCGAGAAGCTTCACTGAAAACTTGTACAAAGTTGGCCAACACGTCTGACAGCTATTTAACTTCAACGCTGTCATAAATTAACGTATTTATATTCAAACATGCATAATTTTAAAACAAACTCGAACTCGAGGAAAATATATTATGCTTTTCATTGGAAAATAAAGGAAATTCAATTTCTTTGTTTTGTCTGTTGAATAAAAAATTGAGAACTTTTCACTTCTGAACAGTACACGTTTAAAATTGAATCACAATTCATTGAAGAACAAATTAATTTTTTTTTTAATAAAAATTATTATATTTTATAATTGAAATACTCATCTTCATTAACTCTTTCCTCATTTGGTGCACTGGGTGCACCAAAGCTCTATCATTTTATAACTCAGAATTTGATATGGGTGCATCAATTACAAAATACGAAATATAATGTCGATTCTATAAGTTTGCCTACAAATATTTCACGTCAAATTGAATGAATATTGTAGATAAAACCTTGAAAAATGATCATCAGCTTTTTTACTGCGGAAAAATTTCGCGATGGGAACGCTTCTATTTTTTTATCAGAAGTGATTATTTAAGTAATTTCTGAATATTTTACAATTGCAATAATTTAAACATTACTTCGGTAATCAATAAAAAGCACAACATTAAAAAAAAACTGGATCATCAACCAATAACAAAAAAAAAACAGACAACAACCCACCTTAACAAAACAATGATTAAGCAACCCGTCAAACAACGAAAAACGATACTTTTCCGTCAGCGGAAATCTCCAACAATTCTGAACGACTGAAGGGCGGCGCCCACCGCCCACTTCCCACCCACAAGATATACACATAATATAGTTAATTAGGCGAGTCGGAGTGATTAAAGGCGGCCATTAAGCGGCGTTAACGCGCCGGACCCCGGCCGCGCTTTTTACCACCCCTGGCCGAAGGGGCTTTTCCTGCGTGGGAACGCGCCACGGTTTGAGAAGCGCGAAACTCAGGGGCGGCGGCGGTGATTAATAGTGGCCGCCGCCGTTTCGGGCCCGTGAAAATAGTTCGAATCGGATTTCTAACGTCCTAAATTTCGAGGCGACGTTGATTCATCGGTTATTGCCGCTTAAATTAAAGCGCTTTCTGTTATATTTCGAGTTTTAATTTTTTTTTTATTTATATGATAAAATCTCATGATTTGATTATAGCCAAAATGATTATGTCAGATAAAGTTTTATCTTAATCTAAATATTATATTATGAGTATATAAAATGCATTTAATGATATATTATATACAATTCTTGACTTAAAATTTTTTTAATTAA
Organism: Hydropsyche betteni; assembly: GCA_028571205.2. Classification (NCBI taxonomy): domain Eukaryota; kingdom Metazoa; phylum Arthropoda; class Insecta; order Trichoptera; family Hydropsychidae; genus Hydropsyche; species Hydropsyche betteni. Next base: position 4,954,079 of record JAOXNN020000004.1, read on the forward strand.
TTATATTCCAAAAATTACTTTCTAAATCACAATTTAAAAAAAGGAATCATTCAAATTATTATATTAATAATGAAAATTTTGATATAAATAGAATTGTGTTTTTTTTTAAATATAAATTTGACTCATGAGCGAGGTTAAGAAATTTCAAAATCTGTCAAAAATTGAGATAACCGTTATATTAAAAAAATCGTTATTTTTGGAATCTTATGAAAACATTCCATTTCATATTTATTACATAGAATATAAAAATTGATTTTCTCATTCAAATTCTTAGTCGAATTTGTATATGTAACAGTTTGAGTGTCCACTTCGTTTAAACATGAACAAACTAGTCTGTTTATACACCTTCAAAACAGTTTTAGTCCAATTGTTAGTGTGGTACAAAAATTTAAGTTATTTGCACTTAGATGACGCTCTTATGCTGAATATCAATAAGGTGGAAATTGGTATGTCAAATAATGATCGAGAAATACGCGTAGTATCTACCCGGCGTGTCAATTTGTACTTCGATAGTTTGTTTTGAATACGTTTTCACAACTCAAGCTAAAACGCTAACCTAACCTAACTCTAGCATGATACTTATGACGTCTGTTTTAAGTTTAGATATGTAGGTAAAATTTGATAGTTGACATTCAAACTAAAATCGATAGTTTGGGTATACTCGAGCTAGTATAGGTATAAATAAACAAAAGCGAACACTTGAATTTTAGCATATATAATATAAGAATTGTATAAAATTTAACTACTTTTTAAAAAAGAAAGTGATATGAAAATGAGTATAATAAAACACTCGCTCATAAATTATTAATATTAATTTCAACAACCAAAATACATTACAAAGAAAATCAATATCCTGAATAAGACTAATTCACACAAAACTAAACTATTATAAAATATCACACAAAAATATTGAATAAAAAAATTCATAAAAAACACAAACACAATTCAATTTCACAAAACACCGCCGAGCATGCAAAACACTAAAACTTCCATCACATCTGCCACCCCCGAAAAGGGTCAATGTCAAATTAAATTAAGCGGACCACCCTTAAGGACGCGCATGCAGGTCGCACCCCCGAAAACGATGATTTTTCAGCGGCCCCATATGATGGACCGTCGTCATTTTTCAGCGCTTTCACTTAACCGCGTCCCGAACGGAACGGATCTAAATAACAAATGTTCGCTCGGAGGCTTTTTATCTCGCCATTTGTTCGGCCACTATGGTTGGGGGTGGTTTCAG
>JAOXNN020000004.1:4963134-4974289 GCA_028571205.2 Hydropsyche betteni
ATGTTAAATTTCGTGAAACAGTGATGGATTTTCTGAAATAGCCAATTTGCCCCCTTGAAAAGTCCGTCTGGATTTTTTCAAGGGGGCAAATTAACTGCGCCCCCCGCCTTCCCAGCCCAGCTTGTGCCTCAGAACATCCAGAAAATTTCGTTGGCTGTTGGCCACTAGATTGATAACCGCCTCATCCTTTCTCACGGTCAACAAGTCGCCAGGGTGGAAGGCCATGGCCACCTGCCCATCCGCCGTGAGGTAGCTTTCGGCGGTTTTGCTATCCAAGGTCACTTCTATGGTGAAATAAGCCGGCAGTATCAGGGGGCGGCTGGACAAGGTGAAAGGGCAGATGGGCGTAAGGATGATGCTTTCAATGGCCGGGTAGACCACTGGCCCGCCCGCAGAAAGGTTATAAGCCGTCGAGCCGGTGGGCGAGGCGATGATCAGCCCGTCGGCCCGGTAGGGCCAGGATCCGATGCCGGGGATATTGACCGTCATTTGCATGATGCGGGCCACGGTGCCGTTGTTGATGACCGCATCGTTCAGGACCAGGGCCTTGGCCACCGGTCGCCCTGATCGGGTTATTTCGGCTTGAAGCACCATCCGACGCTCTAGGCGAAAGCCTCCCTCAAGCACTTCGGTCAAGGCCTCTTCTAGATTGTCCACCTCGATCTCGGCCAGAAAGCCCAGGCGCCCCAGGTTGACCCCTAAAATGGGCGCGCCCCCCAGGCCCCAGGTTCTGGCGGCATATAACAGGGTTCCGTCCCCCCCCAAAGAGACCACCAGATCGGGCTTATAATCCTATGGTGTGTGTGTGTTGTTTGTTCGGGGTGTAAAAGATGAAAAGTCGCCGTTGGAGGCTCGAAGAATCCGGGGAGTTGTGGGTGTTTGTGTGAGGGTGGGGGGTTTTTTTTTTTTAGAATTTTCGGTTATTTTTTGGAAAATGTGTTTTTAAATAATGGGTAGGTGGTGTGGTGTAATTTTCTTTTTGTTCGTTAGGAAGTATTCTATTTAGAGTTGGAAACTAATTTGTCTCGAAATACTAATAAGTAATGTATGAATGGTGCTATTAACTGCTCAATACGAGAGAATTATTTTCATTCGTTTTATTTATAGCTTCATTCTTTTCACAGACTATCTTTGTAAAAATATAATAATTTACCTCTATTTATAACCTGAAAATAAATACTACTTTTGGTGATAAATATATAATGTCATAAACATATAATTTATTAATTTTTATATAATATTTGGAACATAAAAACTTAAACCAAACCAAAGATATAAATGAGAAAAGCTTACAAGTTTATTACGATGTTTTTTTTTACATTAAAAAAAATATAATTTATATACTTTTTTCATAACAATGGAAAATTAACTACCAATTGAAAAAAAAAATGGAAGCGGTTATGGTAACTGTCACAAAATAAATGAACATCATTAAAGTATTCGATGCCAATAATTTGTGACTATCAAATGAAGATAAAACATTTTCCAACCAAAAATAATGACAGTAAATTAATTTCGATTCAATAAGCTGTTTTCGAATCTTGATCCCCGAATAAAATACACAACATGCTTATAAAGTGTATATCGTTCTACACGTGGCACTTTTCGGTTTTTTGATCCTGATTTTTTTTTATTCGTGTTTTCATTCGCTTTGAAGGGCTTCCGAGAAATTCTCGAATTTTTCAGTGTGTGCTTTGTTTTTCGTAAAGGTGATCTCCAAATTCCGTTCGAATTAAGCACATGCATTTCGTTCTCGTGCTTGGAAATAGCAGATGGACTCGAATGTGAAATGCGTTTAGAGTGAAAGCCTTTTCGGGTAATTCTAGGTGCTCGTTTTGAGTTTTATTTTGTTTTCTAAATCGAAAATTCAACTGGATTCATTATTTATTTAAGCTTAAACAGAAAATGTAAATCTAATCGAAGCATGAAGTTTTAATGATAAATTTGATCAACGATTTTTTTGCATATATAAATATTATGAAAATAATAAATATATAAAGATGTTTATATTCAACTTTATTACCCTGACTCGTCTTCACCGAAATATATGGAAAAAATCATTGTAAAGGAAACGGCACATTTCATAAATACCTTATTTTTCTTCACAGACACGAGATTTTTCCCTTTCACCACACCAGCATGCATACATACAGTCGTGAAATTGCGGAAAATTTTCGCATTTTTCCGCTCTTCCTCCCCCGAAACCTGGCAGTATGGAGCTCGGTAAGTCACGGAGCTGGCAACTGGAACAGTTTAACTGTCAAATAATATAGATTTATGACTTTTATGTCTCAATAACGACACACGCGCGAACAGTCTCTTTTCACCGTAATAAATTTCCGGCGAGTGCATACGCGCCGTATTTATGTACCGGGGATGCATTTTCTTAACGAGGCTGTTATTTACCAAGTCGCTGAAGGTATTTATATCGGCTTAATAAAGGGAAAACCTCACCTTTATTGCACTTCATAAATTCACGAGGTCTTGGAGAAAGATATCGGAGCTGCGCTGAAAGCGAGTCGGATCTTTTGCGAAATCTCGTCACGTGCGAACGGTCTGGTCAACTCGGACACAAACCCTCAATTTGGTCGCAAACTTTTACTCGGATCTATATTGTGATTGCTCAAAGCCTTTTCAGACTATGTTGAAAAAATGGCTGAGGGAAAACGATCTTCGGGGCGATCGTTTGAGTTTTTGCGAGGTCTTAAGTGAGATGTCACGAGACGCTGTTTTGCATAAGTATATAAAAAAACGAATTTTCTTATCATACTGAAAATTTTATAGATGAAATTCATGATTTGAAAATGACCATTGAATTCACATACTATTTAAATTGAATATTTTATTTGATAGTTCAACTTATTATTGATTCTAAACGTACGACTATTCTATTTATAGACATTCTTAGAAACACTCACGCCTTCTCGAACATATCAACATTAACTAATCCGAAAGTCTCAGTAAGTCATCCCGCAAGATTATCCATCTTACCAGCACTGGAAATTTGCAATAGCACGTGCTCAGTAGACGCGAACCATCAAGCGACTAACGAGGGTTTATTAATATTTGTAGTACGCTCGTTAATGACGGAACGTGCCAACTCGTCCGAAAGTTTTGCGACGAAAAGGGATGCGTCTGGGAAATAATTTTCAGTCCCTTCCTCTTGGAAGAGAAGAGTTCTTCCCTCTTCAGTCTGGCGACCCGTCCTCCTGGAAGTCCTGTGCAAACTTTTAAAGCTCGTAGGTGAGAAGCGATGCAGCATGGGAGACTTTTCGCGAGTCCATCAGCAGTGCAAACAAGGTCGTCTGCTACTCTAATTTATGGACACTTTAATTGCCTTTGTGCGGCTTAACCAACCCCTGCTGTCTAGTTGACTTTTGTATAATACGTATGTGTTGGTTAATTTCAAAGACTTTGATAGACGTTCGAACGTATTCGCCTAACCGAATCGAAGATTAGTGGTCGTACATATTCATTGTTTATCTTTCACAAAGAAAAAGTTTCAAAATATAAAATACAAACTGCAAATTTTTTAGTTAAATGACATTATTTTTTCTAACGTTTTGAATCTTTTCGATTGTTTTATGTACGCAGTCAGGAAGTTTCGATGCGTATTCGTATACACGTGTTTCGCTAGAATGCCTCTCGGCAAATAAACGGGGATCAAAATCAAATGAAATCCTCATCCCTTTCCACCCCCTATCCATGTTTTTCGCCCCAACTGTCTGTGTTTGTAATTCGAAAACTATTTGTCTTCTCTTTTATTTGAATTGTGCGATCAAATTGACTCACTCGTCGTCGAATGACTTTCATATCAAAAGCTACCCCGAAATTAAAATTTGCACATGACAAAAATGGGTATATCCGTACGTCTATGAATACAATATTTGTTGAGTACCATCGGTCGTTTCTGGGAAGCGAAAATATTATAAAGCCGTATCTCTTGTAATAGGTTGAAGCCTATAAAGTTTTCTAATATAATATAGTATGTCTAAACTAAAAATATATATAATAATAGTTAACAGACGGTAATGTATCGGGATTGATACAATATGCAAATTTGTCAATCTTAAACTATATACCTGATACAATATACTGAATTTAATGTCCTTTATTAATCTTAGCACGCTATATTGACGTTATCCCTCTGTGACGCGACTGTGCGTCAAATAATAACCTATTGTCGACCGACAGCGAAGCAATAACACATTGTTTCGCAACCAAGCCGATGCGCCTCCTCATTATTATTCAAATAATAATAATAATAATAGTAATAATAACAATAATAATGAATTGCGAAGCAGTCGTTCTCAAAACGTCTCCATAATTGAAAACGCAACGGCATGGTTGTTTCAACCCTAAATCAACCGAATATGAAATCCATGAAAAATATCCAGAAATTAAATAGATAAGAGTCAGGTATTTGATATTATGATTCATAAATTAACTTTTTATTTTATTATAACTAAACAGAGACTAATAATCGATAAATTTCGGCATCTAAATTTTCGAAATATTGATGATTTATGTACGAATTTGCCAACTTTTAATTCCAAAATAGAATATCTGTTGAAAATTGTCATAAATTTTACGAATATATTTTAGAAACATGAGAAACTTCCAGACTCAGAGCACAGCCAGTTAAGGGTTAATCGCTTCACCCTCGCCCATACGAACCGCTCGTCTCCATAGCTTTTCAGATCTGCATTTGAATGAGAGCCGCATAATGGCGATGTAAATTGCAACGAAACGACGATTGAATTAAGTCGAACACACTTCGAAAACGTTCCCCTTTACGCTGCATTAAAACCATCATCTTCCCGGACACGACTTTCCCGATATTCGACACATACGTCTCCTTCGTTTCAATCAACGCCGAAGCGGCTCTCGGAAAACGAATATTCCGCGAACGAATACATTTTCTCAGCCGTTAATTAACGCTCGTATCGTTAAATGAGTCGCACTGTTTTCGTTTCGTTAACTCCGCCGACAAGGGTAATTTCGCACAAAAGCCTCCGCTTGACGGCTATTATCTTAATTAGATTATGTTAACGAGATTGCCGTTGCGGCAGTTGCACGTACATCATAGATTTTCCTCGATTTATGGAAGCTTTTGTTATGAACGTCCTTTTTCTTGGATGTCGCATCCGATCGTTAAGTTGGTTACCCTTGATTAAGCTATTGTTCTTGACGTATTGCGTCACAATAACGTTGAATTTTTTTATTAAAATGAAAATAATTTTGATTTTAATAATTAAAAAATACTATTTTCAACTATTAAGCATTTAACTAAATTTACACATGACACTTCTTATTTTAAACATCATACAAAGAAATTTTTCGATCGCGTCTATTTTGACACGTTATATTTAGTCCACCTTGGTTAAATTTGTCTAATCGAGCGGGCATCGAACTTCACAAGCGCATCCCCAAATCGAAACCCTTACATAATTAATATATTTAAACACGACCCTTTGCCGATTAGGGCAAAAGCCTTCATATGGGAGAGCCTCCAGTGGCGACTTCGACTTTAAACCATACGGAGAAAAATTGTCGCCAAAATCCCAGCCGGATTTTCCGGGACGCCGCCTCGGAAATTTTCACCCCTTTTGCGCCTTTAATGGCAAAACGCCCTTCCGCCGTTGGATGCACTCTAATATATTTATCCTTGCTTATCCTGGGTGATCGTTCGTTGCGCCGAGATGTGTTTCATTTGCATTAATTCCCTGGTCCTGCCCCTTGTGGCTGATACGTCCCTAATCCCTAGACGGTCGTTTGGGATGCCAATTGACAGTGGAGGATCTGGAAATTTTTCGCATAATAGGCTTGTTAATATAAATCATATTGTTTTATTATATGCATTTTATATATTATATTTTTATGTAATTTACTTTCAGATAAAGCATTCAGAATTTCGTGCATTTTTGCATTATCAGATATACTCGATACGAAAAGAATTTAATCTTCAATTTTAAATACCGAAAAGTATCACTTTCAATTCGATTTATTATAGTTTAAAATACACGATTTTAGAATATCAAAATGATAAAAGTTCATAGTTGAAAAATATGAACCAAAAAATGATATAGTTAAGTGTTGTTTTATCAGTCTTAATTTGATGTATTATAATTAAGTATATTTTCATTCAATTTTTGTTCTTTTATGATTGCATAACTTTGCCCCTAATATGCATTTCAAAAATCCACCACTGCAAAGCCACCCACCCAACCCTGAATCAATTTCTTTTATTCACACATAAAAGAGGGGGCGGAAAGTTTGCACAGTTGCCTTTTACCACTCAGGTGGCTTCAATCGTCCCTTTGATATTGACTTTGGCTATTCGCAGTTCTCTACAGCCTCCCTCGTCAGCCACTTAGTTGTTAGTCTGAAAACTAACGCTTAAACTTCGACTTCGCGTTGATTATGTGCATTCATTATGCGATTGCGCCGGTGCACGTTCCTGTGATTGATGGTCGCTTTGTTGAGGCTTTAGCTGAATAAGTCGCATGTTTTAGCCGAACTTGGTGATTGACGTTATTATATATAAGCTAGGATTAGTAGTCGATTGTGTTGAAATAATAACGTCAAGGTGGCAAACTGTCGATCAAAACGGGTATTTGTGAACGGAAGTAGATGTTTGATGGTTTTTTTTTCATAACCGGTGTGCAGACTTTTGATTGCTTATGGTATAAAAAATGTTTTTTTTTCTCCAACGATCGATATGTATGTGGATAAAAATAGTTATTACAATAATATTTTCGGTCGACATGAAATTGTTGGGGTTCACGAGGAAAATTGTAATTTGATTTTTAAGGGTTAAAAAATTAACAAATGCTTTTATTGCGTGTATTACAATATGATTATAAGGTGAAATGCACAAATTTAAGCCTTGTTAAGTTGTTATGTAACATTCATTTTTTAATGATAAAAATTTGAACATAAATAACGTATTAAAAAACAACTTTTTTTACAATATAATATAACTTTCAGTCATTTGGAACTAATTTATTAATTAAATATGACTCGATATAAAATGAAAAATTAATTGTTTCACAAAAACAAAATTCTTTAATAGAAAATGAAATCAATACCAAGATAATACAAAATTTCAACGTAAACCATAAAATTTCACTCGAAAACACTAAATTTAATACGTCAATTACAAATAGAACGTACGCTTACACAACCACATCGACCTCCCACATTTTGCACACGAACCCATCGTGCGCGAAAATTTCAAAATTTATTTAAATTGAAAATTAACGCGATACGCTTTCCAATATCGAAAGCGCCCGTTTCGCATAAAACAACATCTGATGATTGATCGACAAGTGTCATCCTGCCATGACTAATAGTCGGTACATCCTCCGAAACACGGAACAATAGCGATAAATCGATCGACTTCGAATTAGCTACGTCGACGTTTCGTCCTGCGAATTAAATTGAAAAAAAGGACATAGGGCGAAGTCCGTTTGTGCGCGACGACGCAAAGCGGCGGCGAAATGCGAAAATTCTCAATTAAAACAAAATGTTCGATTCAGTTTTTCACATTTCGCTGCTTTCGGACGTCGCTTTAATAACGGCCGGATTGGAAAAAAAATTGGAACGGAAACAATTGAAAACAAAAAAAAAGGTTTTGAGAAATTGAAAAAAAATCATACTTGTTGGTTTTTTAATTCGTTCGCTCTTTCAACGGATGAAAAATCACATTCGTACAAGTTTTTTTTTTGTATTGTTTTTGTAATTTTATTGCGAAAATATCCAATGGAAGAAATGGACTGGAAATTCGAAATTTTGTAGATATTATTAAATTCAATCGAGCATTTTTCCACTTTTGTTTCGCAATTTTAAATACGCTTTTGAACCGTTCCCATACCGTTTTCAAATTAAATACGCATATAAAGCGTATGTAAGTGTAATAAAATATATCTGTTTTACTGTTCATTTATTGATAGATAAAACGCGGTCGTCATTTTTATTTTCGTCCGTTAGAAGATAATTTGAAAAGTGTCCGCCGTGACAAATTGAATTATTTACTTTTCGGTCCGAAACAAATAAAAGTTTAGCCAAATTTGGTACGGATCGATAAGGAAAACTTCCGATCGAGGAAAACTCGTGCCGGTTCTCGCTTATTTTCTCATGGGAAAACTTCCGTTCGATTTCGTGTATAATTGGGCTTTGCGATTGATAAACAATAACGCGTTGCCGACGAATAACTTTGAAGGCAGATCTAATTATTCAAAACGCACAAAATTTACTTTGTATAATAAATTTGCTCCGAAACTGAGACTGTATTTTCAATGTGAATTTTTCGATTTTCGCAAGATTTGAAAGCGTCGCACTTTAAATACAAACACAAAATTTTCAATCAATCCGAAAAATGCTTTGATCAGAGAACCATTTTTTAATAACCATTTTGATCAATCGTTATACAGTGAAATCTGTCAAGGGTTAATCTTAGATTTGATATAAGTCAGACCCATTTGACGATTGATAATGAAATCACTTGATTAATTTGCACTGTCGATTGATTTGCTCATCGATTGGTTTGATGACTCTTCCTCTTTATAATAATAATAATAATAAATTAATTTAATAAAGAACATTATGTAAAATTTAAATAATACTCAAAAATAAAATAGAGACATCTGTTGGATATATTTTCAATGAAAAAAATCTTTTTTTTTTTTAAATCAAATACGATAGCATATCAAGCCCGAATTTATACAAAAACGAAAATTAAACATCCCAACCCGCATATTTGATACTCAGCACATAATCGTTCCGAGCAAATCCTACATAAAATTATTAATTTAGTCGCGCTCTTTGTGTTTATGGGCGTGAAAGCGTCTCTTCAACCTCGCCCATTCTACGAGTTTGAAAAGTTGCCGCCCTTTATACACACACACACACACACACACACACACACACATACACACACATACACACACACACACACACACACACACACACACACACACACACACACACAACCCACCGAATAAATCGGGATTAGCGAAATTCGCGCGAAAATGCGAAAACTCGGCGCGATTTAGTCGCGCAATTTCGGATCGAAGTTCGGCGGAAAATGGCGCGCACTGCAAGCGCGCTCTCACGCTTGAATATTTGCGAATCCGACTGAAAAGTAATAAGGACACATCGCTTCCTTGTAATCATTCATTTCGCGGAAGGCTTATCCGCCCTTATTCGCGCGAATTAAACGGGACGTGAAATTCGTTTTCGAAATTACCCGGCGAACGTCGTCGCGCAACTTCGGCGCGAAACTTGCCGCTTTTGAATGTGTTTTGGTGTTTTTGCGTTGTTTCAGGTGTGACTGTTAGTTTATGCAATTTTCTTGTCATGTGTGCATGTTTTGGTTTTGTTTTTATGTGACGCATATTCATTCCGAGACAAAGGTTTTTCGATGTATAATAGAAGTTCAGATTTTTTCCCATGTGTATTAACTATTAATTATAATAATTGTATATCTTACAAACTATGTAAATATTATTTTTATTTTTAATTTTGATGTAGACACATTATACATATATTTTAAACAATTTAACTAAAAATACATTATTTTCTCTTTTATTATCATTCAATTTTTTTTTTAAACAAAATGATCAAAAAATATGTAAATACATTTTTATATTGATTTGTTTCAATGTTTATTTAATATTTAATTTTCGAAATGTATATTTTATGCATTAATATTCACATTCTGTATCAAAACCATATGAAAACTAGTATACAACCACATATATTATATAATCATAATCAACATCTTACGTTGCACAATACAGCTCATTTCTATGTATGTTTTTATCATCTTAGAACACAACAAATAGAACAATAAAGTACTGTCCATCAAAAGAGTTATTATTTAATTGGACGTCTGGACCTGTTAACAATGCAGTCAAGAAAAAAGTATCTTTTTATGAGATTGATTAATAAAAATTATCTTTTATAGACTAATATTCTTATACTGATTAATATGAACTGAATATTACTGTATTTTATCACTTAATTTAACGAGGTCAAATTAATAATGAAAAAATATATCTATTATATATATTTCAGAAACGTTTTCATATTATTATAACATTCAAGTTTATTTCAACGAAAATACCTATTTAATTAAAATACAGAAGCAGAGTTCATCCCAAGTTCAAAAGGTAAACTAAATATACGCACGAGTTGAATGTGTATTTTTAGTCAAACACAAATTCAAAATTCCAATTAACTCGAAACGAGAAAATGATATCACATTATTATCATACTAATTGTAAAAATCCACAGGAATCCACAAGACCTCATTACACCGAAACATCATAAAGCACCTACTTCACTAACAACCACGTCCAATCAATCAATCGAAACCGAGCACTCAACGTGTTAACGGTCAACCGCCATACACGCACCGCAAACAAACACACGCAGAAGTGCAACGCAACCCACACACGTTCCCATTAGCAAATATTTATATAAATAAAAATGTATGTATGTGTGTGTGTTCGTTAGTTATGCATGCCTCTTACGCTTATTTGATCACAATGAAATTTTTTAGATATATTTATTGTGAATTTTGAAAGGTTTTTGTATTATTAAAAAAAAATTACAACTCGATTTGATGTGATTTTAAGATGAAAAGAAATTTCAATACAAGCGAGATGCCAGAATCCGTATTGATTGTAACAATAATTATAATCGGTACACCGCTGTGCGTTTGAATCAATCCACCTTCCAATACATATCATTCAAGAAAACAATAGAAAACTACTTTAGTTATCATTTCACAGAATAATCCCTGGAAAATGATCACCTACGTCAGAATCACAAATACCTAAACGTAAGAAAATAACGATCGGACCTATACAACTAAAAACGCGGAAACAAAAATTACTACAAAAAATGAGACAACTGGACAACGACAGTCACGATTCGAGAGAGACTACCAATACACCACAGTTAAACTCCGGTAACAAGCCGCTATTATATTATAACTAGTATATAGGCCCGAAGTTAGTAACATCAGCTGTGGATTTGTTAAGAAACGGAAAACGATAAAATGTGAAAACCCGATTGTGTGAACCCAAAATATGTACCCGATTTGAATATTTAATATTTAATTAATAAAATCAAAATAGTTCATTTG
>JAOXNN020000004.1:4974389-5005000 GCA_028571205.2 Hydropsyche betteni
ATTATAGACGTTAAGTATATGCGCATAAAGACCATATACGCATGAAGAATAATTTTATAGAAGCAAAAAAAATAATCGTATCGACGCGTCGTTTCAAAGTCGCGAGCGTCATCGACACAGACACACAGAAATCCACTATTATATATAGGGGATACAATATGACCTGATATATTATTGTTGTGTGAGTGGTCTTTGGCGCGTGCCGCATGCCTCGGGGACGGCATCGATCATGCACTGCCGCCATTGTAATCGGGATCGTGATGCGCTTCTGTGTTAACCCTCGAGTGGCCCGAGGCTACATTTTGGCCGTGGCAGATGTCTTTGGGATTGTGGTTCGATGGGAAATTGCGCGAGACGGATCAGCGGTGATTGCAAGTTTTGTGATGTAAAGCAGAAACGACGTGCCGATTTCTATCGTGTAAAATATGCCACGTGTCCGTTGTCCGTTGTCATCGGTGATCTTTTTGTGAGTCGATCGGCGATTCGAAATTATTCGTGTAATGTGTGAATTGTGATGAGAGTGATTTTCAGATTTAAAAAGAGTCAGTGGGGTATAAGAATTGAAAGAGTGTATCAGCATATTTTTGGAAATGAAACAGAAAATAAATGATTTTCCTGAACTGAAACAGATTTCTTGGCAAACTGATTTTTGTTCATCGATCAATATTCTGAATTATTTGAATGAGTTAATTTTTTTTTAGAACATTTATGGCCAAATTATTACTTTTTTAAAAACCTAGAGAAAATAAGGTCGATATGTTGAATAATCCCATATATATAATAGCGGATTTCTGTCTGTCTGTCTGTCACGATGACGCTCGAATTTTTTTTTCCTTTTTTCAAATGAACGACTCGAACCGCGACTTTTAAATGATGATGATGATGATGATGAACAAATGAACTGGTTTTATTAATTAAATATTCAAATCGAGTACACATTTCCAGTACACATAATCGGGTTTTCACATTTTATTGTTTTCCTTTTCTTAACAAAATCACAGCCCATGTTATTAACATCGGGCCTATATACTAGTTATTTATAGAAATCAATAGACATGAAATAACCAAAGAATCCAAAAAATTGAACAGTTTAAAATATTTTAAAATGAACTCAATTTTAATTTGCACTTTTGAGATTATAATTAAACACATTTTATATATTTTTAAATTACCATTAACTATCTGAACTAACAATCTCATATTTTTCATAAAATTCGATCCAACAGCGATGACTCACAGCATGACGGCAGCACATAAATTTCATGTGCGCTTTTAAACTTTTTAGTGCTCGTTCGATACGTGCAAATTTCAACACCGTCCCCTTCACAGAGACGACAAAGTACACTGAAAAAAAATCCAAAATAAAAGTCGTACAGCGATAAAAAGCACAAGGGGAGATTTTAATTTGGCCTTCAGCCGACGCGCACGTGTCCAAGTGGTATGTTTTGATAAAATGAATATTTAGTGCTGCACGCTCCCGATGCATCCTTAATCGAATTATCCACTGGATGCGACTCGCATTGCAATAATCCCATTAACGGCACTGATCGCGATGCTAGGATTCGGTCGGATGCAGTTTCGACGTCATCCGATGACTCCGATGATGATGCCGGCAAATGCATACGTTCGGCGGGGACAACGAATCGGTCGTTTGCGGCCGTCGTTAATTATGATTGCGACTGCATTTACACGTGTCGGTTGTTGTTGTTGCTCTGCGAATTGGCAGAGTGCATAGTTGCATGTGCGTGAAGGAGCTTAGAGTTGCATGGTCGTAAATTTCGTACGGGAACGTTTGTGGGTTGATAAATTTACATCGGCCGTGGATGGAATTCGAGATGTATTGCGATATGTAAATTATTAATGTTCGAAATTTGCAAATGTGTACGCGGATTTTCAATTCGAAAATGTTTCATGAAATGCAGTGTACTATAATAGAAATTATTATGTAACAATAATTATATCCGATGACGTGTGTTTTATCAAGGTAAACCATATATGACCAACGGTTTTGCCTTGCCTATCAAACTGCTATGGTCATTGCGATTTGATTAGTGGATAGTCAATGATCGCAAAGTCTAGTACATAGAGATGTGTATTGTTGGTCTGAGAGCCTTCTCCCTTAGTGTGGGAGGTTTGTTCTTTTGTTACATGCTCCTTATTGGTACGAGGGTGGCTCTCGAAAACGTATCGCCTAGACCTTCAACATTTGATGAATAGACCTTGTCCTGCAGTAACGGGTCAATATTGATGATGATATTATATAATATTCAATGGAAAAGTATTTGGTTATGATTCCATCAAATAATATATTTTTTTTTAAATACAATATGAATATTAAATATTATATTTAAATCTAACACTTCACATTATCATGTATATATATATTTTTTTAATTACTTTTATAGATAGTTCCAAACGTTAATATCCAAGTCGTGACAGTAACCTATTGAGCTAATGGGTCAGTTTCGATCATAATATATTTTTAATACAAATATTTTCCACGTAAAAATAATTATTAGGATGTATTATCACATTAATGATCATCGTTCGGTCATAATAAATAATGGGAACCAGTCACGGAACGATATCCCAACCCCTCATCGAATCGTTCATTAAAATATACATAGCTTCGTTATTATGACTGACGGATAATGTACTTTCGAATCCGTTCTTTCGTTTTCTAACCCTCGAACACCCCTCCATAAAAATTCTAATAAGACCTTTAATATCGCAGTTTGAATTTCACATCTAAGGGAGACCCCCGCGACTGCATTGCATCAAATGATTGCATTTGCATTTCGCCGATGAGACAATTTGGCGGACGAATTCGCCGACAATTGACCCCGCCCTGCAGTAATAAAATTTCCGAAGGTTTTATCAGCAATTTTTATTTAAAAAATTTATATTTTTGTTTATCGTTAATTTTAAGGTTAGTTTCTACTTGTCCGAGGTATTCTCTGTGTACAATTATTATTTTTCAAACATTTGCTTAATTTTCAGACGCTTTCAAATATTTGCGAACGACTTCGCGGTTGCCCTCGGAAATAATAATCCGATTTTAACGCGACACCGCTGCTTACTTTTAAACCAAATTAAATGTTAAAAACGAGGAAAACTTAACGAATTTCGAGCCTTTTTCCCGCATCCAAGTCGACCTTTTTTAGCTTCTCTGCATTTCTTTTTCCTTCTATCTCTCCCTTACCATCCCGAGAAAATTATTAACAAGAGTTTGTTGCCTTCTCTTAATAGGATCTCCAATTTTGCTGACCGCATTAATGTAAATGAGTTCCGGATATTCTTCCTTTAACGTTCACAATATAAAATTTCACTTTTTTAACGCGCCCATGAAAATAAGCTATCTCGTATTTTAATCATCAAAATAATTCGGAATGAAAACAACTTGATACCTTATTATTTTTATTTATATTATACAAGAATACATTTTTGTGAAATTCTATTTCGTTACAATTTCTTATGCAATTTTGAACAGATTCATCAAAGACAAATGGACTCGCGTACGTGATCGAGATTTCTACCGGGTCTTTGGAGTATACCTGTGGGAATAAGGCCGAACTCATTGCCAGGAACATTTCATTAACTGTATTCCCTGCAGCTCCAGAATGCAATGATGGATGAGCAACTGTATTCGTGCACAATACATGTGAGCGTCGCCTCCGGGAATGCGAAATCGCAAATCGATCCAAACAACTTATTATGCAACTCCATGTAAAATTCCATCATCCATTTTCGGTACTATAAAATATTTTGACAATCTTAAGATATGACCTTTTTATATTATCATGCGAAAATGGACAGTTTTTAAATTTTTTATTATATATAGCTTTGACGAGTGCATAGATTACTATCGATTAACAAAGTTATGTGATAAATAGAACAATCAGATGCGAGTATGCATTGTTAATTTGAGTCTTTACCTTTCTTTATCACATAATTTTGAAGATTTATAAAATGACGATATAAATCATCATCGCACTATGAAACGATTCGTCAAACGAAATATCCAATAAAAAAATACAAAGCCTCGACACACCTTATTCTCAAATACAGCGGATGCATTTTTATCAGACCTCCCTTCGGGCGCATAACGATGCACCCACCACCCCCAGACAATACACGTCCGCTGATTGAAATTGATGACGTTCGAGCTTCTTCGTCGACGTCATCAATCATCGTTAAGACGTGCTTTTTCTCAGTGCGATTTCCATTCCGGGCATTATGTGTCGTTATGATCCCGAAGGGCCTATCTGCAGGTTTTAAATCTTCTGCGCTTCTGAAAATGCGCTTGATTAATATGCGCGCGATTCGAATCCCCTCGAAAGCGAGGTTGGGGTGTTTGTGGGATGTACAAGTAATGTGAACCTTTGTTTTGTGCGCGAATTGAATTAGTTAGGCGCAACAAGTGCGTAATCTGCATAAATCTGCAATTGCTCTGTGCAACTGAGCCCGGTTTACGTGTTCGGTATTAATTCGATTACAGATGATTGTTTGAATCGGTTGCTAATACCGAGGATTTTTTTTTTAATGAATTGGATTATACGATCATTTGAATTTAGTATCAACTTGGATACTTTTGTAATCTAAATCGTTATTATTAATATAAGATCAAAGTATGAATTAGAATAATTAAATAATGCAATCACATTAGAGAACACCCAATTGCAAAAAACCCATTTTAAAATCGATTTCCTTTGTTCAACAACTTGAATTGAAAATCTCCAAAGATGCATTCGCATATTACTCACGCACTTTTGCATCCATCAACTACGTACCGGAGCAGACCATCTTCTGCAAATGTCAACTCAATCTCTTTATACGAACGAATGCGAACTTTTTCAATCACGCCTTCACAAAAGACGGGTTTCTCCATTTTTCCACCACCCCAGTTGCATCTCCGGCAAATGCACATGATCAAAATCTGCACAAATCTGAAAACGACAAGCAATGCGAACATGCAGCTGTTATTCTGCGAAGATGACCACCGTCGCTTTGCTAATTCGATGTGAGCTTTTATCTCGTCCGATCTCGTCGTTTAGCCGAAAATCATCATCCCCA
Organism: Hydropsyche betteni; assembly: GCA_028571205.2. Classification (NCBI taxonomy): domain Eukaryota; kingdom Metazoa; phylum Arthropoda; class Insecta; order Trichoptera; family Hydropsychidae; genus Hydropsyche; species Hydropsyche betteni. Next base: position 4,979,463 of record JAOXNN020000004.1, read on the forward strand.
TGTAAAGTCCTAGGGTGGGTCGTAATCCTGGACGTTCGACCCTTACGATAAGGTCCTCTCTTCGGTAGGGAACGTTTTCTTATCGCCGGAACGTAATACTTTAATATGTGAACCAAAACAAATTCTAGGGTGCACTGTGCGCCCTTCAGTTGGGGTTGTGTAGGAAAATTCTATACGAAAAATTCTTCGTGTGCGATGATGTTCAATGGTGCGTTATTTGTCTGAGGGCGTTTCGATGAAATAATGCTTTAAAACACGTCATTCTTCCATTCGCACATTAACTTCAGAGGGGTTGAAATTGTAGATAAGTTGGCGGTATGCGCCTTTAGAATAACATCTTCAATGATTGGAATTCTTGAAGTTTATCCAATAACGTTAATGATTCACTTAAAGTATCTTTTTCCTGAAACAAAAACTTTTTATGAAGAATATGATTAATTATGGACAAGAGAAAGAAGATTTATCATGATAAATTCAAAATACGAAATTGATGCATTCAAAGCATGCAATCATTTTAACTTTGTCCATCAGACACAACATGCGGAAACTCCCCTAAAAGCCAAAACACACGAACGTCATCCGAAAACTTACTTCCCATGCACAAGTTCGAATCGATACACAGACGCAATAATCCTTTAATTAAGGCAATCGCCTCGCAAAGAAAACAGCTTCGTTGTTTCACTTGGCCAAACTATGTATCTACTTAACTGTGCGAAACTCTGCAGTGTCGTCCTCCATTGGGCTGTGGAAGACCATCACGTACTTCCCACATCGCTGGTAAAGTATTCACATGGTGTTTCGTATTTTATTTATTTCATAAATACAACAATGTCATATAAATTTATTGTTCAAAAAATATTTTCCAAATAAAAATATCTATGCACTTATAGCTGACAATGTTTCAACTTTTGGAAATAAAATATGTTATTTATTTAATTCTTATTTTTATTTTTAAATCTTGTTTGAATATGTATATAATGAATTTTTATGATTATTGTAAATAATACAAATTTAGCATTTTATTAGATACTTTCTTTATTTTTTTTATATTTTTTTTATTTTCTCCCCTCTAACAGAAACAGTAATATGAAAATTGGGTATTATCCCAAGAGTCACTTCAATCAAATTGATCAATTCGACTTCAATTGCTAACATTTAATAATATATCTTAACAGATATATTTTTGCTGACTATGTATTAAAAATATTTATTTGAAATAATATAACACAAAACAAGGTTCAAACATTTTCTCCAACAAATAAAACTCGAAATTAAACGAAACAAAAAACACTAACGTAACAGTTGACTATATTATAAATATTTATTTGAAATAATATAACACAAAACAAGATTCAAACATTTTCTCCAACAAATAAAACTCGAAATTAAACGAAACAAAAAACACCAACGTAACATTTTTGAATTTCAAAATTGCTAAGAACAACTAGAACTCCAGGACACCATATAAATATATTACTAAAAGGCTCCAGGGTGTTCGCGATTAACCTTCAGTCTCCATCGTAGCAGCAATCACGTACGAGACGGCTCCATTCGAAGATCGGAAGCATCATGAGGTCCTCCTCGGTCTGTTTGTCTGTTCGAGTTTATCTGCTCCGAGTGTGCAGGACGTGTCCTTAATCGTGGGAGGGTTTGCGCTTTGACGACATCATGCCGTAATGAACTTACCGCATGCTGGGTCCCCCTTCGTTATTATTGCGACGTTTATAATGATTGAAATGTGTCGATGTATGTTTGTGTTTCGGCTGAAGCTTGTTTTTGCATGAGGATATTTTTTTAAGTGATGAAAATTTTATTTTTTGAAATGTAGATAAATCTCATCGAATGCGTAGATCTGAATTCGATATAGAATATGAAATTTCGGTATCAATAAATTTTTTGTGCAATTTAAATTCGAATATCGTAAAAGTTTATGTGCAAGTGCAACAGTGAGATATATTGACTCACTTTTTTTAAGAAAAGAAAAAATTATACCAAACGAGCGTATCCGAAGCTCCGTGCTTATGGCGTCGTTTCTTGGCATGAAAATTCGCACGCCCTCTCGCATCTCGTAAATGCAAATTCGACATAAAAGGGAACGCGTCCAATTTGCGAAGATATTCAAAGTTTTTTTTTTATCCACCTACATACACACACCTATAACAGACACGTATCTTTCATCGCGCTAGGCACTCGCCATGGCGGCAAGAAAGCGCCCCCTCGCCAGACAATCGCCCGTCAAAAATTTATTTAACAACAGAAGAAGCAAGTAAGCCCTTGGCCTTGCAGGGAATAGGAGACGCTTTGATATCCGGCCATTGCCGGCTAACCCTCCACTAGTGTACGGTGTACCACCCCATCGAAACCGCCCACTTTTCATATATGATATTCGTGTGCTTGTGTAATGCGCCTGGGGTGGGTGGTGGCAGTGGTGGATTTAAAAAATAAAATATTTAAAAAATTGTTTATATAATAGAATATAATATTTTTAAACTCATAAATGATTGTGATTTTGTCGAATATACTGATTTCCACTTATTATCAAAGCTAAGCGATTTGTGGTATTATCTGAAGATGAATATGATCATGTTTCGCAAATGAGATCAATATTCAGATTTTTAGTTATCAATTTTACAAAATAGTTAGATTATTAAATAAAATCAAATTTTAAATATTTTATAGAGAAAAGAGTTTGCCATTTTCTTTTGTCCACCACTGGATAATTTTTGTTTCATGGAAAAACCCCAAGTTGGGGTTCGCAAACGTGGCCGCGGGCCATGTTAACTTAACCCATGCTCCGGGATCAATTATACGGGGTTGATCGAGTCGTCGGTTCATGATCATGATTTTTGCTTTTCTTTCGAAAGCTCGTCAGTGTCAACAACGTTCGAGGTTTTCGACGACCTCACGAAAATCAATTTGTTCTGGTATAAGAAAAATATGGGGTCCGCGCGTTATTCTATCGTCCATTAAAATCGATTTCTTTTTTTTATATTCGTTTCCATATAACAGAAGGGATGGAAATTTAATTTGATATTGTTAGTTTTTTGTTGTATTTCTAAAAAAAATCTGCTACGATATTCAAACAATCAGATCTTTAAGAAATATTATATCAATACAAATCAAATTAAAAATTAATTGTAACATCAACGATAATTTTTAGTTAGTAAAAAATAACGAAAAACTTAACAGTTATATAAAAGACAACCATCAATTTTGTATCACACGAAACTAACAACATTGCCAGAAGCAACGGCTGAAAAAACACCATTTATCAATGTATCACAAGCGTACACAACGCCTTAGCACATTGACAAATCATCATTTCACCCAGTATTTATATTCATGAAAAAATGCATAAGGCATGAATCCGGAGTGCATAGAGTTCGGTGGCTCGTCACAAACACCTCCATCAATCGAGACCAGAAGACTGATGATTTTTTCCGCGGCCACTCGCCCTAAGGCAAATCACTTTGAAAGCATTCATCATCGGTCGGATGACAGCCAAACAACCCTTCCGAAATAAGTTCGGGCTTTGCTGGATTATCCCGAAGGAGGGTGAGGCGATGACGAAATATGACCGAATTGAATGCCGACATTGATATTAATGGAGACGATATTTATCGCGAGTGACGTGACGATTTCTAGACGCTCTCTAAAAGTGTTGAAAACCATTTGAATTTTGACGGAGGGATTTAAAATGCGATATGCATTCCCTGCGGAGTCAAATTCGTTGCAATGTCAATTAATTATGACACGTTTCAGCTATTTGATTTCGTTTTCATTTTCTATTATGCGTGCGTGATTTGAATAACAATAGAAGACGAATATCGTTTTTTTTTTAATGGAAATATGAACCTGTTTTTATTTTCAGCAGTCACTTCATTATCGAAACGAATCTGGTATATAAAAAATTATTAATTAAGTGTATCGAAGTACGCTCGTTATCGTCAAGATTGGCGCTGAAAAAAGTATTGCGAACCCGACTCCAAATCGACATCGCAAAAATCGCAAATTGCTTTTATACGCGAGCCGTATTTTTTCCATATGTAGAGCGTAAAAAAATCTATCGACATATGCGGAACACATGAAAACCGCTGATCCAGGAAGTTTTTATTAAAAACGTTCCTTTTCAGCCGCACCCTCGAGGCAGAGAGATATCCATTGATACAATTCCGTTATACGCACCACCACCGCTCTTGCACAATATCTACATCCTATAGGTTTCCTTCGTTTTTATTAAAAGGCCCGCAGGTCGCATGGCAAATTTTAGATACACACATACACATGGAATATTAAAGCGCAGTCGATTGAAAGCAATATACGGCAAAAACGAGCACATGTGCCACGATGCCACTAATAAAGTGATACGGACCGGGTGGGAGGGAAAAGTCGAACACGGAAAAGACACGTTGTTTTATAGTTATTGCGGCAGTCAGCTAAAAAATAAAGGGACCCGCTGCCGTTCGACCTGAGCCCAAATAAAATGAAATCAAAATAAAAAAGAAAGGAAGAAGATGCCCCCAGCAGTCCAGATGTCTTCTTGGGGTGGAGAAAGTGGCGGTAAGATAAGCGGCCATAAATACGCATTTGCCAGACAAAAGCGTATGATGGGTGGTTGTAATATGTTCCGATAGTGTATTTCAGGTTTTGGGGTGTGCTTTGTATTGTTGTTGGCTCGATTGCTGCTTCCGGAGACGTCTGAAGCGGCTGAAAGTCTCAATGGTTCATTTGCATATTGCGGATGTTGAGGAAAAGTGATTGTCTGGAACGTCGTAAAATCCTTTAATAGTACAATATGTTTGAAATTCGTATTGTTGTGTTTATGTATGTATCTATATATAATTCTTCAATTGTGTTTTAATTAAGCATTGAGCCTAGAACACTTTATATCTCTTCTTCGAAATTGTTAATTGAATCGTTGATGTTTATTTATTATAAAAATTAATAAACTGAAATTAATTTTTCATGTAATAAAAGCTAGCATAATTTAGTAAGAAAATAACATAATTTTCCACGTAATAATATTGTATAATATTCAAAGTATGCAATTATGAAAAAAAAAATGATCACAAGATAAAATATTTTAAATGTTAAAGGTATCGCAAAAGGTTAAATGTTACTAAATATAAGAAGTTTCAAATTATTTGAATTATTCTAAAAAATACTGATACAAAACCATACATGATAACAAAATACATTACCCTACAATATTTCGAAACCAATACTCCATCCAACCCAACCAAAACAACATTCGACACTACGTATGTAAAACAGCGCTTACGCATCCCCGCCGAAATGATATACAAACTTTCCTATACTGACATTGTCGATGAAATCATCGCAGAACAAAAAAGAATACGCCAAAAAATGGCGACGACCCAAAAAAAGGCGTATTTCGTATGTACAGTCCGTGCCGTGGACCACCCATGAATTCGTCCCCAATAATGTCGTATCACCGGCGTCCGTATGGACCATATCCGTTCGGAAAGCTTTCTTCTACATAATCAGTCCATTTACATGCCGTCCTGTTTTCCGCATGACGCATTCATGACCGTAGCTCGTCTACGTCGTAGCACCCCGAAGGTAGAAGCACCCAATGTATAGAGGGATGAACGTGCGTGCCGGTCCTACGGATTTTCGTCGCCTTCAATCGTCCATATCGGAAACGCGGATAATGTGATCTCGATGCAAATTTAATTTCCGACTTTCTGTCTTTCAATCTTTTCTGGACCCTCCCCTCGAATGGCTCCCGGTTCTTCGGGATGGTCGCATGGCTTCATCTGAGGACGTGTCTACTGTCTGGGGTTGTTTGCTCGGACGCTCTCATACTTCATCGTTCGTGTTTATGGAGTGATGGTGCGGGGGTTGCTACGTCTCTTGAATATTTTTAATGGGGTAAGTTTTCTGATATTTCTTCGGAAAATGGCGCTTCTGCGTCGCTTCGCGATTGCGATTTATTTAGATTGACTGGGGAGAAGATTTTCGTTAATAGATGCTGCGCTCATTCACAATTCAGAAGCGTTAATATTATTTGCTTTGCGCGAATTTGTGCTTCCATAATGTTATTTTCTTTTCGCTTGATTTCAACGATGCTTATAATAACGAAAATTTGAAACTTTCGAAATTTCTCACGCTGAAGTTTAAATAAAAAATATTTTTATTCATACAAAAAAACTTACATAAAAAAGAAAATTATGTAAATTCTTTTAAATAAAATCCATCCTATCACACATCAAATATAATATTCACAAACATGTTATATATATTTTTTAATATAATAACATGAAATTTTCTGAAATTCTAATACATTACCCGGTATAAAAATAGCAAAAATCGAAGCACTTCAATCATCGAAAATTCTTATAACGTCTCTCGGCGTTCATCCCTTTTCCCGGGGACATTCACCTGCGGCTACATATGAACGACTATATTTCATCAACGATGAGTTTTTTCGGCATACCCGACTCCCCATCCACCCTTAATTTATGCGATCCCTTTATTAGATCGAGAATCACAATGCGCAAGCGATAAACCGAGAGCCCGCGGGATTAGCGGAACAATACCGAAAAAAACACACATTCGCTCAACCAGGGGTATCAAAATATATACAAAAAACACCAAGAGGGTCCATACCTAATGTCTGAAAGTATTCCGGTCGATCGTCGCTTTGATCTCGCATTATTGCCCTAGATGAGATGATAACCTTCGGAGCGAGGAGGGACAAATTGACTCGTCGAATCCGATCGCGATGATACAACCTTTTATTTCAGGGATAAAACACGCCGAGGAAGTTTATCGACAAGCGTGAAAAACGCCCTTGTCTTCGCCAGGACGAGATAACTCGTTCGCGTACGCCATTATGTTGCAGTACGTCGCTCTAATATATCCGACGCTCGTCCCGGAACGATCGTTTGCTATTTTTCAGCTGAAGCTTCGAACATATTTTGCTAGATGATGCTATAACGCTGTGTCGGTGTGAATTTCAATTTTCGAGAAGAAGTTGTGCTCTATTTTACACTTTCTTTTAACATACGTGTATATGTGACGGTTTTAAATCATGTTTTTTTAAACATGAGATTTCATCTATTTAATTTTTAAATTCGCTATGCAAATTAAAATATAAAATTTTTAGGTGTCGTATTCTTTGAAAGTTTCAGTGAAACTTATGTGCGAAACAACAAAATTTTATAACCATCATTTATTTTTCATAGTTATGATTTTATTATCTTATAACGAAAAATATTCTTTTTTACTTTAGAACTTATTTATTGCAAAAACATTCCTGATATTTTCGATCAATTTGATTATACACTTTATAGACTTCAAACGAAAATTTTCAAAGTTACTTGCAAAAAAAACTATATTAGATAAAAGTACTTAACAAATGTATAATTTATTTTATGTCTTTTCAAATGGCTTTAAAAAATTGAGAATTCTTATGTATTTTGAAATATTTTTTCATATATTAAAACAATTTTTAATTTCACCTTATATTTTTCAGATAAAACAGATACTATACTTTGTCACACGAGGATACGTATAAGAAAACTATTATTAATCTTACATAAATAAAAATCAAATACTTAGACCTAAGTTCCATGCGGACCATAGGGGCTTCACAGTAATAAAAATATATGTGTTTTTTATAGTACCTGCTAGGGTCTTTCCCCATTCTTCTACGGCAAGAATAATAAAAGCTTGCACTTGTTGGTCGTATAACGATCACGAGGGATGCGTACTCGCAAAAATACGACCGACCACCCCCTAAGATTGCAATCGCACAAAACCACCCGCTGCACACACGGAACGCTTAATAATATGCCCAAATATTTAACGTCGAGAAGCGAAAAACGAAAGAAACCAATTAAATTAAAATTTTGAATTATGTTTGCGCTGCCGTTGAACGAAAAGTCTTCGGCCCCCGTAGCGTTTGTTTTACTGAAAGGGAGGTTTCAGTAATAAAACGATGCATTTCGGGCGAAAAGGGTGGTTTTTGCAGGATGGATATGTCTGCAGGAGGGATGTCGGCTTTTTGATGTTGCCGCTGTCTACTTTTCCGATGGCGGCTTTCACTTTGGAGCAAATTGATTCATACGCATTAGCCAGGATAGAATTTGTTTGCTCGACGTATAAATTATGCGTCAAAGATGTGCCTATCGATCATAGTCGTTTTAAATTATTCACTCCAATACGTCCTCGCTTTGGCGATGCGCAATTTTATATCTGGAATAATGTGAAAAAGCTTTTTGTATGAAGTACTTCGTGATTCCTAAATACTTCATATAATATCGAATAGAAAATTTAAACGCGATATTATTCATGGAATTTTTATGTAAAATCGAAATATTTAAATTCGAAAACGCTTTTTCCATATACAATATTATATACCGCAGTCGGAGAAAAAAAAATTGAAATTATTTCCACACCCCGCAAATTCAATACCGCCGACGAATGATTGCAAATCTCCGGTCACAAAACGAAAGGGTTACATCGTGCATGACTAAATCGCAAGAGCATCGGCAAAATTTTCGAATTCAAAACATTAATCAGCGGATTAATTAAGGGCGACACAAAAGCTTGCGAGCCGCGACAATAACGAGTGCAAGATTAATAGGAAATGCAACGCGTATAATGGGATGTACGCGCCGCAGGACAACACGGCCAATATTAGACGACCCTCGAGGATCTGTAACAGAGGTTTGCAAATGACCTTTCCAATCGTTTATATGTAGAATGATTCGTTGTCAAAAAAAAAAATAAAAGAATTCAAACATATAATATATCAGTGCCATTTAAATTTGAGTAAAATATTAAATTTTTCAAAAGCTTCAACATTTCTTCACACTTCTAGATAAATTTAACTATATTCACTATTCCCACTCAATGTATGAATATAAATAATTAATAAAACATACTCGAATATTCCTATGATCTTCAATTCTTGCACTCTCGCGTGCATCCGTGCACAAAGTTGAGCACCCATGACCTAGGGCTCCGAAAACCGCCCCGTATAAACTACAGTGAAGGGTCGTCGAAAAACGGGGGTGGTTTTAGGACAGACGGTCCTCGCTAATGGACGCTACCCCCGGGCATATTTACTTTTGAATTTTGCCCGCCGGTTCTCTGTCTTCCGTTATTTTAGTGTGTATGTTGTCTGTCTGTCTGGAGCCGATTCGCTACCCCGTTTCAGTTCATAGTGACTCAGTAGTTGAGTCGTTTGGCGTAATGGTAGTTAAATAAAATTTGAGTTGGTAAGTTTTGAGTTCTTTTGATCAACTGAAATCTTCCGTTTTCAATTCGATATGCAAATATTACGATGTTGTTTTAATATATGTGCTACCGAATTTAAAAGTTGAAAATTTTCGTATACTATTAGAAATTTTATATATTTTTTCCATCAGAGTGTATTTTGTTAGATTGTAACACAATTTGCACAGTCCGATTATTTATCCATGTACAGTATACTCTATCATCGAAATTATACGATTTTAAAATATATTTAATTATATTTTATAATTATTGTATTTTTTTATGAGAACACATTATTAATGCGACATACTTTTCGTTCGAATATTTATACCCAAAATAAACGAAAATTTGAGAAATATGCGAAACGAGCCGATTTTGATAGCAAGTCTTTGTGTTTTCTGTGAAAATTTGATTTCTCTTTAAGCTTTTAGGTTATGAATTTTGAAGTCTCAAATTAAAATTTTAAAAAAATGGTAGTTTGGATTATCAGTGTTTTTGTTGTTCATACCAACCTTCTCAGGCATTGGCCCGGATAAACGAAAGTATACTGTACTATCAACGTTATCCTCATATATCATCAGAAATTCGATATTTTTTTCTAATAGCTTAAATTACGTTACGTAATTACTGCGTCGATATAAAAATAAGTTAGCTAAATGGCTAAGGTTTAATTAAAAACTGTAGTTAAATAGTATGGTAATAGCTATAGCTAAATACTACAATAATGTAAAGTGTACCTTTCCTGATAATTCATCACCAATATTACAATATAAAATCGCAACTACGAACAATATAACTTTAAAAAATATTAACTCAAAAAACAAAACCATAAAACAACACGCGCACAACAACTTCAATTTATACAACTTTAATAGCAACTAAAAATGTTTGCAGACCACTGACATACAGCAGAATATGTGCACACACCCCATTTCAATGAGAACAACCTCTGTGGGGCACTGGGGGGGCGAAATTGCGTATTTATTTAGTTCGTTACGCCCCGTGCATGTTTTTATTATATTTGTGTTATTTAAGGGGCACGCGCTGTTTGCTCGCACTCATCAAACCATGAACAGAGCGCGTGCTCTTTTTCGTTCGCGATCGGTTTCGCATAGTTTTCGAATGTTCCCCCTAGTTTGGGTGGTTCTTTGCGAAAATAATAGTTTTTAGTGTTGCGATTCGTCGTGGTGATGTTTGGATTATGGGAGTCGATGTTGTCGTAGCTGGTTGTGATAATAATGGTTGTATTTTTAATTCTGTAATTGATTTTTTTTTGTATTTATTGCGAATAGATTTGAAGAGTTTAAAATTTAAAACGTTAACGTGAAAGTTATAGTTAGTTGTTTGATTAATTATTGTGTCAATGTATATATAATGATATCTGAGGAATTAATTCTTAATAAATTTTTAGTTCAATCATTAATTAAATTCAGATATTGAACATATACATTTTCAAATTATAAACTCAATTTGAATTTAAATTGAAAATATAATAACTTTACAACATAATTCAACTAACTACAGAAGGTCACGGACGCTAAAAATCGATACCAAGGCCCAAGCTCATAAAAAAAATACATTGAAAAGCCCACGTAATTACTTTTCAACCATCCAATAATTCCCTCCTTTATCAATAAGACCCAGTATTTTTTCGAAAAATTTTTTTTTCATATAAAACGTGACTACGCCGAAGCGCGTCGATTACACGCTACTTTGCGTCAGCGCCGTTTTGTGCCCCAGAAACGATATCTAAACGAAAAAAGCACACAACCTTCAGGCGCAAGAATAGCCCTGCGCCGTTGTGGCGCGAAAAAAAAAATGAAATATCGCCCCGCGAACATTGTCATTCATCGAAGAAGATTGATGCGTGGCCGATGAAAAGCGGACAGAATTATAAGACGGATGAAGTGTTGGGCCTGGGATAAAGCAGGCGCTGAATGGGGATCAAGAGGGCCGTAACGGCCTCATTGTATCGTCGGCATTGTCGGGTAACGAGTTGTCACATCGCGATGAATACGTTACCCGAACGAAGGCCGCGGACGGGGACGATGGTACCCCTTCGGAAGGTTTTAGACGATTGAGGTGTCTGGTTGTTGGGTGCCAAATTGCTATGATTTGCGAAATTTGCAGATTTTTATTATGATTGATGGTTGAAATTTGAGTGTTCGGCGATTTGTTAAATTTTAATGCGGGTAAATTTTTTTTTTTTTTTGAATAAGCATATTTTGAATTTTTTGATGAAAAATAAGAAAAATTCACAGAATTCGTAAATAAAAAGCATCTTTGATCCAAACAATATTTTTTTTTTTTAAAGAATTGATTATTTCAAGTGATGAACTAGCGAAAAAGAAAGATAAAACGTTTTTTTAGAATTTAGAAGACGGAAGCAAAAATTTGGATGAATTTTTGTTTTAATTAAAAATTCAAATGTATTCATTTATAATCTAAATGCATTTATATGTCAGTAATAATTACTAAATAAATTCTCACATGAATATTTTTTCCATTTATATGTACTCTTTATATGGAGATTTTCTTGAACCAGTCTTCCTATTTAGTATGCATTTAAAATCGCGATTTCTGTGATTTTGACTACTAGGAATGTCAAATTTATCAAAAATATTGTTTACCAGTATATTAAATATTGAAAAAATAACGAAAACAGAAAAAACGCACACTTATAAAAACCGATTTTTCCAAAAATTTTCTAAAAAAAAAAACACTTCAAAAATATTCAAAACACATTTTTTTAAATTACTGGTATATTAACAAACTATTAACTGGGTAATTTATAAGTAAACCGGTTTATTAGTAATGACATATCTAGTTTTTACTTTAGAATCTATTTCATGTTTTTTATGGGTACATAGTCTTTCTTTTACGCGATTTATCAAGAAACGTATCTACCGTATAAATCGAGGGATACTGATCTTTTTTTATTTCAATAATTAAACAACGATAATTTTAAATTAACACAAAGAAAATTCTACTTATTATCACGCAATTTAAGATAAAAAACAGCACCATCAACAAATCGAAAGTAAAAATCCTCTGTTTGATCATTACAAATTTCCGTATTTTAGTAGATTTTGTTCGAATGTGACAAGCGGCAAATTTGCAAAGCAATCGATCCAGTTTGCGTATCAATTACGCAACGGATTTTCCTTTCGGCTCAAAGTCTCGCAGACTGTTCGCAAACAAAACGGAAGCGAAACGGAAACAGCGAAGAAGAATGTCGAGAAATTACTCGCGTAAACACACAGTCTGTTAACGAATCGCTCGTCGACGCATAAAACGAACGAAAATCCAATTTGTCGGCGGGCCGAAACTTTCGGATAATTTCCAATTTATTTTCATACCCGAATTAAAATCACGCACACGTCCAATACAATAATTCTGTTGGATGTGTGCGTGTTCGCCGGAAAGGAAAACTTTAGAGGAATGCGGCCGTGACGTTCCGGAAAAGTCTACGGTTTGACCGTGAAGGTCCGTGGAAATCGATTCCGCTCGCTTTTCCGAGCCGAGAAGGTCTTGCGTTTGATGATCGATCGGATTAGACGGGATGGAAATTGGGGAAAAGGGGATTTTCCGACGAACATCCAAGGACTCGTCAAGTCGAAGGATCTAATTGGTTCTCGTTATCGGAAAATTAAACGAAAAAATTATCTAGATTATCTTCAAAGTTTAATTTTCGATTTTTAATTAACGTTTAAAGTATTGGATTGTCGTTTGCAAGCACGACGGAAAAAAGCGTTCTCATATTTTAATAAAGATTTTTTGAATTTTTCATTTATATATAAGTAGAAGTAGATAGTAGTAAGAAAAATTTTTGAAAAAATATTTAATATTAACTAAATATATAAGTTATCAATTTTATTTAAAAACAATCACTTTTTACTAAATTTTCATTAAAAAAAAACTTCAGCGTACAATCTACAACAACAAAAAAACTCGAATTCGCCTAACTTGTCCACCAAAAAGCAACTCAGCACTATCTGCGGCGCATACTCCTCTGGAGCGACAAAAGGCGAACTTGCTCAATTTCTATATAATTCAACGACAACGCAACACCAGAGCCTAGTATATAAATTACATAAATAACGGAGAACACCTTCCACTTGTCGAAAGGGCAAACACACACACACGGAAAAAGGGGAGAGTAATGAAGGTGTGCCGCATGAAACATTCACGGGCCCGTCCTTTAGCACGCCCGCGGCGCGGGACTTTTCCCGGTTTTTCCCGGGACTTTCCCGCTGCCGTCTCGCGCGTGTGTGTATAATATAAAATAAGGATTTTAATATGAGTCCCGCGCAATATATTTGGACGTCAACTGCGCACCTCGGCTGAATAATAAATCACTGCGCGCCTTCAAAAACTCCCCGACATGCATATTTGAATGGGAAAAGCGCGCTTTTCCGCCCTCGTGCGAAGGTCGAGTGTGTTATGCACTCGTACTTTTTTTTTGTTGTTGTTGCTATTGTCTTTTTTTTTGTTATTCGTGTTAGGTGGAAGTGTTCGCGTTTAGATTTATCGGGTTCTGTTGTGCGAGTTAAATTGAATCCGCGCCGAGTCGAAAATTTTTTGCAGGTAATTAAATTATTCAAATGATTTACGACGCTGTTCAGTATATTATAAATTTTAAATTGAAACTTGACTCGTTATTTTAAAATATTGACTTGATATAAATATGATGCGATTATCAAAACGGGCCACTGTAACAATACTATAAATTATTATGACGCGCTAGTTGCACTAATTTATGTTTGTTCCGTTGAATAATTTGCTTTAAATTTTTTAAACGCTGAAAGCAACGTTGCATAATCACTAACGGAAATTGTGTTCAAACAATTTGCATAAAATATTGCCGTTTATAGTCAATAATAATAATTTATATATTGAATTGCATTTGAATAATTACAAGTCGGAACGTTTCGGGTTTTAATCTGAAATTGACAATTTCGCGTCGAAACGCGATTATTCTCGCAAAAACAACATTGAAATTCATTCAATTTTCCTTCGAATAAATAAATTAACGGGAATCGTTTACAATCACGAAACGGACCATTTTAAATAGAACGCCATTAACCCGGTTCGAAAAATACACTCGCCTGCACAACAATTTGCACGACATTTTGTTTCGGGCCCGATACGACCCATACTATAAATGTATGAACGCGGTTATTTTTGTCCCGATTAGATGGAACTCATTAACGATGATAAAGTTTCGATGGCGCTGTATCGGTACACTATTATACGGCAGCTCGAAATCGGTTTAATCAAATTCAGTTGAGCGAATCGGATTTTCCCATACGCCCGTGCGGTGTTGTACGTTCGCTAATTAAGATAAAATTTGCATATAAAATTTTAATTTATTCGATTATATCGTACGCTTTTTAAACTTTTGTGAGGTTTAATCTAAACTTTTTGGGGTTATAGTAAACTTTCGATGTATTAAAATTTAAAAGATTTATTTATAAGCGTCTAAATGTTGTTCGATTTCTAATTTTATCTAGTACAAGAAAATAAAGTGTTATTTTGAAAGGATGTCTTGTTGAAGATACACTTTTGAGGTCAAAGACAAACAATCAATTTTATTTATGAGCTTTGAACAAGCCCCGTAGGGTCCATTTTCTATCGATTTCCCAAGAAAACCCTGGACGCAAGGTCTGACGAAAACCCGACCACAATTTTCTACTATATTATAGAGAATATCAAATATTCGCCGAAACTGACAAAATTTAAATATCAAAGTGGTTCTATATTTTCTTTTTCGTAGTGTGAAATTTTACCAATCCAATTTTGCTAAACGAAGTTTAATTCTAATTTAATAGCACGGGGATTGAATAAATATTGTGGCACAGTTGTAAATTTCTCGCTTAAAACATAATAACTCAGAAGTATGATTATTTCATTCGGCTGCTATTATTATATTCGTATATATTTAAAATACATTCGTGAACTTTATCGTTTGAATTTTTTAACATTCTCATATGAATTAAATTGAGTTCGCTTTTGATCTTTCTCTTTATCATGCATCCAAAAATAAACGGAATTTTTTATGTAAAATTTTACGCGAACATTATCGTAGAGACTTTTGAAATATTAGGTTGATGTATGAATTATTACGTATTTTTTACCAAACGATAATACAGTTTTTTATATATTTATATCATTTCAATCAATCATGTGGTTTCCTTTAGTTCTAATAATCTTCTTTTACTTTTCTATAAGCATAAATATACCCTTTTTATAAAAACTTTCAGACTAACGAAACTTAACAAATACTGAAAAGAAAGTGTCATTCACATTATAGAATAGTTTGGATACAGATGTTGCTCATTGGTTCGGAAAAATTTGGAAAAAAAATCCCATCAGAAAAATGCGTAATGAGTTTCGCATCAACCACATATTTCGCGATTCAGCGTGGGTGTTTTCATTTTCCAATGGGAAATTTAAATATTTTAATACGTCTATTTCAATGTCGAAAATTAGAGCTTTAAAAACATAATATTTTCTTTTACATTCATAAGTATCAATTCAAATCCATAATTCATAAATTTCGATATAAATAAACCTCATTTTTCGTACAACCGAATTCATCATACGGAAAACTTCGACCTTTTATTCTTAATACAACCCAAAAAAAACATATTCCTTCCCCGTCATTGAAAGCTCACATCTACCCAGACTTTTCCGATTTTCCCATCACTCGACGTTCACGAATCATTGATGACCGCATCGGGACGAAGAATCGTTAATTAGCACCCGTCACTCGTCAATCGTCACTTTTTTTCTTCTCCCCTTCGATCGCGCTAATTCGAATTTCGAAATCGACGAATCGTCAAAGTGAACAAAAAAGACGACCCACTATCAATCGGCAACTGAAAGGTCTGCGGGCGGGATCAGGATCATTATATATTTAAAATATATATGAATGGCTTAGAACTTTTCCGTTCGAGTTAGTTTTATTTTACAATTTGATCTCGCTCGATATTTTAGCTCATATGATACACTTACGTTTGAGTTGATGTATGTTTTGGTTAGATATAGATATCATCTTTTTTATATTCAAAATCACACTATTAATAGTGTACTGTATCCTCATGAATTTGTCAAAACTAGTTAAACTATATAATTAATGATGTTGCAAGATTTTTTTAAGTCCATTTACAGTAATCAACTCATTTTCAACAATGATAATTAAACAAATATTTTCTTGCTTTAATTTTTAATTATTGCTTTTTTGACTTTTTTTTGTTTGTTGCGGAAGAATAAGTTTCCTGATTTGATGAACATGTACCAATATTTTCATATTAATTATATAAACGCAAAACTTCAAATATCTCACAGGTATGTATAACAGACGGTTTCTGGACTATGATGGTTTCTGGCTATGACCAACAACTAAACTTTAATCGTTGTTCCAGAAGCGTATGTGGTCTAAAAACGTATGTAGTCCAGAAACGCATGTGGTACAGAACCCATTATGGTTCAAAACCCGTCATGGTCCAGAAACTGTCTATTATACCTAAACTAAACGACTTTACCAAACTTTAATCGTTGGTCCAGAAGCATATGTGGTCCAGAACCCGTCATGGTCTAGAAACCGTCTACTGCACCTACTCTCACAATGTAAATAAATGAACTTACACCACTCCCAAAAACAACGGCTCATTTAATACATATCCAAAAATAATTCAATATATCAAGATTTTATTCATAAATTTTTCTTTCCTTACATATATAAAAATAATACAAAACCCTCAACCAGCATCCTTTTCCGAGATTTATTTAGACTCAATTTAACCTAAAGCGACCTCGCAAACTATTTAGCCCGCAAACCACAAGCTCGACAACACCTCAATCCAAAAAAAAACACACACACATACACACAAAGGTCGGGTAATAAATAAAAAGGTCAAAGTCTCGGGTCATTTGTCAGCGGCCGCTTCCTGTCACGTTAGCCGCCCAGAAGTGACGACGTTTTTACCTTGTGGCCGGCAATCAGAGGTGGCCGATAACAGTTTATTGTCGACGACCGGTTATAAATCACAGGGGTGGGATTTGGGGGTGGGTCGGAAGGGTGGAGTGGTCTGAAGTCGACGGTCAGTGCATGCATGTCGCGATTAATTTTTTTCTTTTCGTTTTGATCGGGTTTGATTGGATTTCGACATGCATGTTCGGTTGTTGAGTGTGTGGTTTTTATGGTGTTTTGGTTCGAGGTCGAATCGTAGACATGGATGCGAAAGTGTAATGGACAACTGATGGATATGGTCGACGATGAAATACGGTTGATTTTCATTGAGAATTTTCATTTGAAAAAATATCGAGTTTTATATACTCGCTGCATGTATATTAGCCTCGACGTTAATGTGTCTGGCTTTAGTTATTCCGATAATAAGCGAACATTCTTCCTTTGCCTTTTCTTTCACAGACTCATTATTCTTTGTAAAGAAGGGAAAGGATTACAATCTGAATAAAAAATATTATTAAAAAGATTTATCTTAAACAATAGACTAGAAATAACAACTATATTCCGTAACCAAAAAACAAAAGCTTTCACAAAAGTGAGTTAAACATTGTTTTAAAAATATTTTCAACCTTGATATATAATTACGAATTTCACTTTCTCTAAAGAGATTTATAATTTTATTAAGTTCCTTTTCAAACAGACACAATTATTTATTTTTAAAGAAACAAATTTTGTTAATAACAATAGAACCGCGATACAATAAACTTATTTGGGACTTAATTAAAAAAATTAAACCCGAAACTGAAACACCTCAACCACCGATTGAGCCATCACCATCAATCAGACCGCGCGCTGTTAATAAAAGCTCCTCCCGCGCTTTTCCACCCCCGCGCGTCAACCGGCGACAAATTTTCAGCTGAAACGCGACCTCAAGGCCCCCTGACCCTCTCTATACCCTTTCCTGAAAGAGAAAGCGAAAGGGAGAGTGCGAAAGACGCGAACGGGCCCTCGAAGGCGCTACAAGCCGCGTGCCCCTCCGGATGATTTACGAGCCGTTCGCGGACCGTAAATCCGTTCGGTCGAGTCATGCGCTTTATTATTATACTAGTTTCCCGTTTTTATTTCGTTTTATATCGTATCGCGTATTGTTTCTCTTTTGTGCGCTTTCTCTCGCCCGCGTATTGATTCATGGACGTTTCTCTTCGGGTACGTGTGCGCGTATAAATCTCCACTCGGAGTCGCGGGACACTCGGTGCTGAAATATATGTCGCTGAAGGATACGCGTGCCACTATCAAGAGTCACTTACTGGCTTATTTTTTTTTTGGGAGATTTAATTTTGGTATGTGGAATGCTTTCTAGTGAATTTTTTTTTTATTCGTTCGAATGGGGATTTTAGATCGAATTGAAAATTTTATAAATCTTTATTTTATTGAATTGAGATTTAACCATATTTATTACAATCTTTATATTATCATATTGAACATGTATTGGACATATGGAAAAGTCCGACCCACGGACCAAATCTGGGACACTACCTATTTTCAATCCGGCCCACGGGTTAAAAATTGAAATTAAATAAATTTTGGAATTAATTTATAATTTATATTTTCTGTTTACAAAAAAAAAGTTTGCCGACCCCTAATTTTGAATATAGTATTATTTTTTTATACTATCGAAATTTTCAACAGTTTTTAGTAACGATATAGAAAAGATAGATCTTGTAAAACTGAATACTTAAAATACTTTTTATTTTCTTACATAATATTATACATCGCGTGTCGTTCAAATTTGATCGATGGAAATGGGTACATTAACTCTTCCAATAAATTTTGTTTATTTTTAAATTAAAAAATTATAAAACAAATTTATATTTACTTTTATATAAACAAAACATTTCACTTGTATAATTGATATTCCAAACCGGAAATGGGAAACCTTTTCATATTCAAAGTCTCCATTAGTACAACTTTAATCTAATAAGGTTGCATTCAAGGAACTTCAATTACATACCCTTTACAATATAAACTCACTATATATAGCAACTTCAACAAAACAAATCGAATCAATCAAAAAAATCACACATTCAAAACTTTATATATCAAAACACTCAATATACACAAAATTTAATTACACCCGAAGCGGACACGAAAATTTTAAAGTTTCACCCTTTCAAACGAAGCCCAGACACTTTGACGGATAGCGTCCATGGCGGGGTCATCCCGGAAAATGTCCGTCGTCTCCAGGAGCGAAGGAAGCGCTCCAGGAACGCCACGAAGGATGAGGGTCGGTCGTAGAGCTGATGATACACTTATTAAATACCTCGCAGGATTCCTGGCCCGGCTTAGAGGACATTTCGCCGTCGAAAACGGGCCAGAGAGCGTGTATATTAAATTTTGAGCCGGTCTCCTGTGCCCTCGGTCTGGAGACGTTCGCGTTTTAATTAAGGGATGGACCGAAGTCGAGGACCTGGTTGGGTGGTATGTGTTTGGATTGTGTGTTCGGCTTCGTTCGGGGATTGATTCGGTTTGTCTGTGTTGGGTGTGATTTATTTTTTATTGTTGTTGTTCTTGTTTGAGGATTTGCTTTGTGGTAGTGTTCAATGCGCGGATGGATGAAAGCTTTTGCGGGTTGTTTGTGTAGTTTAATGTTGCATTCGTGTTTTAGGTATTCGTTTATGGATTATGAGATCTGGGTGTAATTAATGTGTGTTGTTTGGAGGTATTCGTGTTTGGTTGCTTACAATGTGTCAATGCAAATGTGTTTGAAATTATTGTGATGAGTGTATTATACGTTGTGTTTGACAATTTCGAAATGAAATGTTAAGAATACATGTAATAATTTGTAATAAATAAAAAATATTACTGTGCTGAAAATTATAATGTTATTATATATTAATGAGAAGAATTTTTACATACAGTATAGTATATATGCTTATAGTCAGTGTTAGTTAAAAAAATATCTTTATTTTTCAAGTATTATAAACATTAATATAATATAATTTGCATTCCAGTCAAAATACAAGTTCATTAAATTACAGTTTCCCAGAATAAAGAGTATTTGCATTTTCTTGCACCGCTGAAGAACAGTGTGTTTTATCTCAGAAACGATTTAATTACATCAAAATTAATTAACAAATGAAATTATAATGAAATCTCACGAAGTATAAAATATTATTATAAAATTTGAAGTAATCTTGCGCTACTATTAAATGAATTTAAAATTTACAGATTTAACTACATAAGTGCACAACGGCGCTTCACTTTTTCCCTAGAAAAATTGGCTCGCTGTCCCGACTAGTTCTTTTCTCGGCTGAAATTGAACGACCACGATAATTAACACTTTTAAATTTAGAGAGATGAGCCAGTGTTCCACTCGAGCGACTGAACTTTCCAAATTGATTTTTTAATTTATTCCATTAAGGCTGAGGTCAAAAGTTTCGAAATGAGACGCTTGAGGTTATTCGAATTTCGATTCGCTTCGACGTATCGATACAAAATTTGACGTCAGCTTTCCCCATTGAATATTTATTATTTGAACTATTAAAATGTATATGTTTCGTATTTTTTGGAACACATTAGCTTGATAGGAAATTTTCTCGGTCGAATAGTGCTTTTACCGAGATGCATTTCGTTTTATTTTTAAGTGAAAATTTCTGATGCATTTCTTTGAAAATGTTTTGATCCGAGCTGAAATTCGCCCGCTTTATCTAGCTTATCCATTAGCCCAATATGCATCGAAAATTCACCTTTTAAAGAATTTTACCGTACATATTTCACAATATAATGGACTCCATTTTGTTAAAATATTGCCGAACATTGTGTGCTATTAATATTTTGCAAATTACATAATAAATATCGAGGAGACTTGTGCGTAAAAATCAATCAGAGATCCCGTAATGTTGTCATTAATCAAGCTTCAACTCTGCGCTAGAGTTTATCCTGCAAAAGGATTACTTATTTTGTGACAAATCGACCGATATTTGTCATGTGTAACAGAACGAAGGGAAAATTTGAAAATCAATCGACGTTTTCGACGACAAACTCGATGAGAAATGGCGTATCTTTTCTTTCCGCGCATAATTGAATATTTTTGCATATATATTCGCTGAAAATATATTCTCAAAATTTATTTTTTCGTTTTATAAAAAATGTGAAAACAATTTATTCATTCAAAACATTTGAGTGAATTAACGACAATGATATTGATTAGTTATAGATAATAAATCCATTTTATTAAAAGAAAATTCTAGAAATTTCTTGTGAATTTAATACGGATACTTCGAACGATTCGTATATTATGATTCAGAGCGACAAACCAATTCAAACAAACCCACAATCTTATAACAACATCTACGGGACAATCTCCAATTATTCTATAATCTGACACGGAACGATGCAATACCAACGAAGAATTATGCGTTAATTCGCACCGGAATATTAAATCCAAACATACGTCCGCGGTGCATTTTCGCGAATCATCGTGTCATAAAAGGGGTAGAATTTCTCGTTTTCTGAGGGACCCAGTTCGTGCCAGGGCTGATAATTAAAATATAATGAGAGCACGTGATTTATACTGCACGTCGGCCGGAGCCGGAGTACAGCCCTGCACTAACCAGAAGGGTTCGTTATTGTCTGGGGATGGTATGGAAGGGTTGAAGCGGGCCATATTCGCCCTTCAGCAGTTTCGACGTCCCCCAACAGGCAACAGTAGCATTCTTCTTATTAACAAATATTTGCTTAAGTGAATTTGCCTGGTGCGCTTTGAAGATAAAGTGGAAAACGCTGTACGAGTATCTAACCTGGCGCAAGCTTGATGCACTCGAAAATTTGAATTTAGGCGGTTAAATTATGGTGTGCGTGTGATCTATCTCGGTTTGAAAATTAATATTAGGCAGTGTAAACGTTGTATTAATACTATACAAAGGTTTACCGATTTGGCTTTTAATGCGCAATTGTTACTTGGTAAAGCTAACACATTAGATGTGGGTATTTCATTTTCAGTACCTTTATATAAATCAAATAGTTTCAATATATTTAATACGTTAAAATAATACGAAATAAATACATACCTATCCAAAATTTAACCTACATTTCAGCAGAATACGTTCGATCGGTCCACTTTTGCCTAGTGGGGCAAGAAACGTCACATCCTCGAGATAGAACCTGGAAACTTTCGACAAGAAGGCCGTCGCCGTGCAAGGACGTAATCCTTATCCGCGAGCGCCCCGGAGGCTCCTAAATTATTTTAACTCTTCAACTTCGCGACGTTTTTATTGCGCTACTTTTCGCATAGTCGCAGCCTTAACGCTCGTCCAGATAAAATTGCGCCCGCACACAGCATCAGACGTCTGATAAAAACGAACTAAGCAAAAAAGGGGACGCGGCGCCGAAATAAAATAAAGCGAACTGAATAAAAAAAAGAGAGGACGAGAAAACGCTTAACGTCCTTAGGCGAACACTTTTACGCACTCTTCCGGGCAATTGTAGCGCTATCTAGCCGGGTCTTTTGGCCCCGGTTTTACAACCCTTCCGGGATCGGGCGTTATGGACGACCGCCCTCGCATCCAGCGAGTTTGTCTGTTTTTTGTTCCGTTTTCATTTTGAAATTTTAGACGGGAGTATGGTGCGTGTTTTGAGATTTTTTTTGAATTTTTCGCTCGTCAGGAAATGGGAATGTACGCGTTAATGTGAGCGAGTGTTTTGCGGATTCCCTCGGTGGATGAGCTGGATGTGTTTTTTGTCTTGAGAAGTCGAGTTGATACAACTTTTTTCAAATCATTGTACTTTAAATACTTTGTTTAAATAAGTACAATATTACTAAAATTTTCATCATTTATGTTATTTCATATCTGGGAAGAAATAAATTTAAAAAATATATTTGTATTTGATATCAAAAATCAATAAAAAACCATTATGTAAATATTATAATTCTAAGCGAATCGTCCATAGAGAAATGTATTGAGGTGGTCCGTTTTATATCATATTCAGTTATGAAATTTTTTGTCAATATAGAAAGTGTAATATCAAAGGTTATTGAGGTATATTTACTTTTGGAAAGTTCATTTCAATCTCATAAAAAATATTGAATGAAAAAAGTTGCACGCATCTGTCCCGTCTGGTATTACGTAATCAGTCTACAAAGAGAGCAAACGATCCAAATAAATATATTTCGAAAGGGTCACAAAATAGGGGGCCTTACAGCCTCAGGGCCTTCGTCGAACCAAGGGATGTAAAGATCGCCAAAATATCTGGGAGCGAGTTCTTCGATGTGATCTTTGATCTATTTTGAATCTCTTTTATAATGATTTAAACCCTTTACTTTGGTCTTCTTTAACATTGCATACAGCTTTTAAACAAATTTCTACAACGCTTGAAGACTTTCAAAAAGGTAAATATGAAATTTTTACCGGCACATTTTCGTATACATACATTTACGTTTTCATATTTTTAATATGGATGTTCGTAAATAAACGAAAATTTATAGTGCACATCTCGCACATATATTAGCTATAACAAATCAAATTGTACGAGTCGTGCGTCGCCTAAATGTGTGGATATTAAATTTTAAAGTCGCCCTACATAAACCGTTGTAATCCTCTCGCATTTTTTATATTGGTTAAAGAGTTTTAATTAAAAATATGCAAAGCGCTCACTCGACTGAGTCTATTGAAACAGTGTGAATATTAATTGCTAGGCTTTTTTAACGTTTTTTAAATGTGTTTGCATGTAATGTTACCTTTTTGCGTTATTACCGCGGAAATTTAATTCCGCTTATATTTAAAGCATTAGCATTTTAATACGCACTCTAAAATTTATCGCGATTACAAAATATATTTGTATTTTGTGATATGTGTTTTTTTTCAGAACTATGTAGTTCATTTTTTTCGGAACAAAAACAAACATACGTTCGTGTGAAAAAAAAAATAAAAATAACGGAGAATGAAAAAATACGAAACATTTGTTGAGCATTACTTTGCGTTGTCTTTTGTTTCTTTTTTTCGCAAACTAGCGAAAGTTGTAAGGTTCATCAGACATTCATGAAAAATTTGCACGCGAAAACGAAGAGAAATAAAGATTTCCACGAGATGATAAATTTTCTCGTACAAAAAACTTTTCACTCTCTTTTCTATCCACCCGTCAACCGAAAAAAAGAATATTCCGCTTTGAAAACACGAAGCGATTTAACCGACAAAAAGTTTTTTTCCCAAACCGCGCCCATTCCCGTTTGTAACTTATCTCTTTAATTTTTCAATTTGCTCTTTTACCAATTATATGCTACGACGAAAACACACTTGGGACAATGTAGTGTCATGAAAGCGGCCATATGTACACACGACGCACACTAGAAAGCGACGAGGGCACAGTTTGTGTGACATTGTTTAATTTAGGTAATGGCCTTATACAAATATTGTCCTTACAGTGTACTTTTACAATTGTACATGAATGTTTGCCAAATTTAAAAGGTTTGCTCGCTAACCGTTAAATCGCCTCATTGTTCAGCAGTTTCGCTCCCGTTCTATTTTTCTCCGACCTTTCGCTCTTTTTAAACACACTCGAAGGTTTACGTTCGCTTTATTTTATTTCATTTTTTTAACTGAGTTCGGACAATGGAAAATTCGCTTCGTCGACGCCGTTTTTAAAACCAGATTCTTCGCATTTGAATTTCGGCGTATAACTCGGCCGAGATTAAAACGCGTCTAATTATATTGGCGATGCTCTACAATTCGTATACTATACATATGGATATCGCGCATTCATTGTGTTTTCAACGTGAATGATTCTACAAAGCCGTATGAAAGCATTTGAAATTTAATAAATCGTATATTTGGGTGAACAATTACGTGAATGTTAAAATCGTCATCATAATATATTGCATATGTAACATAATAAAAGATTTTCCATTTTTTATTAGATATTGAAAATATTCTTATTCAAAATATCATATATGTTTATTGATCATTTCATATATTGTTTAAGATATAATAATCAATAAAATTATCTGTTTAATATTCATAAAATCCCCTATGTATAATAGTGGATTTCTGTGTGTCCGTCTGTGTGTCGGTATGTTCGATGACGCTCGTGACTTTAAAACAACGCATCGATATGATTATTTTTTTGCGACTGTAAAATTATTCTTCATGCGTATATGGTCTTTATGCGTATACACTTAACGTCTATAATATCACGCTTATGAAAGCGTCTCTATTGACTTATGCAATACGTCGATTATTATGCAATGGAAAAAATATTTGAATCCCCTATACATGTATATAATCACCTACCTACTAACTACTGGCTTTGCCTATATGTCACA
>JAOXNN020000004.1:5005100-5040160 GCA_028571205.2 Hydropsyche betteni
ACGGTTATAAAATATGTTTGCATATATTCAATTTTTGTTTATTACATCACGCAACGGCACGGTTATAAAATAATTTTACATGAATACATTCAATTTTTATTTTATTACGTAATAGTATGGTTATCGATTCGCAGCCGATGTTTTTAACATCGGGCCTATACACTAGTATTAAATAATTCTCAAATATTTTCAGCCGCACACCATTGCGTCACTTCCAACGCAACAAGGCGACCACTTCAACGGCCCGCATAAAACAAACATCATTTTTCAATTTAATCAAAACTTAACTCAAACACACACATACACACAACATAGAAGGCTATAATAATACAAGCCCGACACACTCCAGCTTTGTTTCCTTAGAGGCAAAATGCGGTGTCCGCAGTCGAAAGGTCCCAACCGCCGACCGCCGTTTGAATAATAATCGCATAAGCGGCGAACCTCGGATTTTATACGGCTGATTAAACTTTCAAATGAGACACAGACGCGTGAGTACAAAAACTCGAAGCCGAGTTTTAATATAGGAACGCCGACAACTAACTAATGGCCGCTCAAGGTGTTGCTGCACGGCGGCGATATTGCGCGCCGCTTTTGGAAACAATGCTTTTTATCTCGGAAAATATTGATAAAAAAGCCTTTTGTAGTAGACACGTGTCGAGTTTTTCAATTTTAATAATTACGTAAGGCAAGTACTTAAAAAAAATGAAGACTCGTCGATAAAAAATGAATCATTTCATAAATATTTATTACAAACGATCGTTCTTAACGCTTCAACAGTTCGCAATGGCACAACTAAGCAACGGTATTAATATAAAAAATCGCATATTTCATCGTATTCGATGTACTTAGCATCCAAAAAAAACCCTAACCAATAATATACGGACGCAATGATTGCATTCGGTGCATAATCGAACTCCCCCGAACGCGACTCTTGTCTAATGCAGCGAAAAAAATCTATTGTCCACGGGGTGGTTTTTATATATATATAATATTATACTAAACGACTATAGTGGGTGATTTTAGCAGAGGGTACTTTTATATACAGTATACACTCGATTGATTGAGAGATCAAATAGTGTTTTTACATATGAATGAAATATTATTTATTTCGGCAATATTGAATTTTTTTTTTAAATCTTTTTTTGCTTATGAATCATTAGAAAAATAAATGACTAAAGCCTACTCTTTAAAACATAACAAAGCTTCCAAATTTCACAAAGAAATAGCAATGTTTAAAATCACTTTACTTTATACGTATAAAAAATCACACTTAATAAATGTGGTCCAAAATTATTCAATTTTTTTTTTTAATCGCATTTTCATATACTTTTTTATTGGATTCAATCGATCAGGACTTTACTACACTCCGGTCGAATATATTGTGTGATTTTGGCCGGGGTGGTTTTTTAAAAACGACCACATATTCGAAAGTTAATGTCGCGCGCACGACAAACTGCCTACGCTGGGGTTGCGTTGTCGGGGGTGGTTTTGAATCTGCCCGAATCGCAGACCGCAGGTGACCCGCTGTCTGCTGGAAAAATTGATAATTTCCCTTCGCAGGATTATTTTTTTCGCCTGGGAAAATCTGATTATTTCCTACCGAGGTAAGGAGCTTTCCGGGGCTTTGATTCTTGTGCGTTTCGGATTAGATGCGCTTAGGTGCATCAGAGACGGTTACGAAGGGCTTTCGTTAAGATGGTGGTTTTTTTTTTGTTGTGATTGTATATTTATGATTTTTTCATTTAATATCCGTCTGTGATCATTTTTTTATACTATTGTAGTACTCAGGTTTTCCAGTTTCTTTGATGGTTTAGAAAGTTTTTTTTATATCTTGTATTTTTTTGAAATTAATCTTTACTAAAAAGAAAATATGCCATTTATATTACAATAAATGCGAATAATATTGTATAATTCTAAATGATTTTATAGATTTATATATTCGTTTTAATAGAAACGTTTTATAAAGTCAATCCATGTAATAACGTATAATTCTTAAAAACTTAATATATATTCTTAATATAATAATTCTTAATATAACGAATCGTCATATTACTCGGTTACGAAATACTTTCGTGTCTCTTGAATTTTATTTCATTCTATAGCTTTATTTTATCTTCATTATGTTATTTACTACAAAAATAAATAAATATAATGTTTCATTACTTTTACAGCTCCATTTCAAGACATTATTTTTATTGTTTCATTTATATTTTTCAAAAAACATATTTTACGACACAACGCTCAGCCAAAAGGTTAACAGCCACCTATCAATTTCACACGAAATACGAGAACTTTAATCAATCAATCTCCCAATCTTAAAGTATGCTCAAACACTTCCACAATAAATCATACACGTTCCATTCGATAAATTCCAATTCATTCAGCATTTCACACGAATCGCCTCTGAAAACATTCCCCACAATCACGATGAATTTCATTTGAACACACGTCCATTCAGACCGCACATAATGTGTGAACAAAAAAAAATTCTCGTATGCATAATACACATTTTTCCGGGGGCACGCCCCGCTGTTTGGAAACCTTTTCACGCTTCGATTCGTATTTTTCATTTCCGCTTATATCCACAATTTGCTCTAAACGCGAACGGTCTTCATGGTCTTCCCCCATGCTTTCCACGTCGGCGTCCTTAATGTATATTTTCTTTACCTTTTTTTGGTTTGCTTACATACGAGGGCGCCTGAGATAACTATATTCAATCGGTATCGACCGGTGGAATCTTCGTACCAATCGCAACGAAATTTCCATTTCCTGAAACGCGAACTTGTTTTAATCGAATCTTTTTCTATGAGAGTTTTTTCATTGATCGTGCAGATATTTTTGTACAAGTTGTTATTCTTTGTGTGTTATTAAATATTGATTCAGTTTCTTGAGAAACCTAGAACTTGATTTGTATGCTGAAAGTTATTATATTTCTTGGAAAATATTATTTTTTCTGTTGTGTTCACAAAGAAATTTCTATAAAATCTTTCATTAAATTTCGTAATAATGTATAATATATAAATATTTAATTACGTTCGAAGTTTCGATGTTATACGTATACGTAATATGAATCGATTCACAACTTGATAACACCAGACACACAATTTTCTTCACGGATAATTGACTGTTAAAACATCACATCCTTCGGAACAAACTAGACTTGACACGACGAAGGCGGACTTTGCCGTACGCGAAAATTTATACTCGTATAAAGTTTCCCGCGAATTTCCCGCGAATCCTCGCGCAGAAATTGAACTGCTCGCGATGATAATTAACGAACCGCCGATATTAATTGACAAATTAGTGTCTTCGACGTCGGAATACTTTGAATATTGCGTTTCCCTCTCATTATGAATGTCGTCGGTGTTATGTATTAGAGAAAGCACTTTTCAAACGTCCAATTAAAGGTGTTTATTTCGCGTTGACGTTAACGAGATCGGACTTTCGATACCGGAATACTTTCGCTGACGTCGAATATAAAAGATCGTGAATGATATTGCGAAGGTGTAGAAGTAAAATAATATAAAATGAGATATGGGTGGGTGGTCTTAGTGGTAAGTATATTCTTATATAAAAAACGAGAATTGAATAGAAGTCTTTTATCCAGCAATATAAAATAGTTATATGAAAATGCTTGGGATTACTCAATTAAATCATTCGAAAATTTCGAATCATAAATCGAATGCGTCTTGCGCAACAATAACATACACAAATGCATCGCTCATGTCACAAGTCGGCGTATATTAGATCGTGCGACAGTCCTAATGTAAACCAATGAAACCTGTCCCAAATGTGTGCTGTTTGTATATTATGACAGCATGATGTGTACTAAACGCATGTCAAATCAAGCCGAAATTTCGAGGACGAATGACGCTATGTACGACGAATGCAAGTTCACTCCACTGATTCTATTATAGAACGCGAGATGACTTCCCGCGGATGATGGCTGTGTTATCGTGAAGTTGATTGTATCAATTAATAGTTTATTCTAAAAATAATAAGTATAAAAAAATTTTCATTGAAAAATTATTCTACCAATGGGGAGTTGTATTCGAAAAACTGCATTAGATGTCGCTACTTGTTTAATTTTCAATTATAATAGTAGTATTTGTTTGATAAATGTACATAGTGCATAATGAAAGATTCAATATTGTTTTGTTACTATTTCAATAATAATAGAAATTCAATTCCATATCGAAATAATTATACGTTCATTTCGCCGATCATTGAAAAAACAAAGCAAACGCCATTTTCAATTCCAATATTTGATTCAGCGGATAATTTAAAATCCGGCAATTTATTTTTGCATAATCTGGAAACGCCTCGAATATTAGAAGCCCCACACTGAACCCGGACTAAAATTTTAACCGGTTAACGGTCGGCCGGCATCCCAGATTCGATTAATTTCCCGTTGCACTCTGCGCCATAATCGAATTAGGCCCGGACACGTTAACTTCACACACCTTCATTGTAGAAAAGGGATATTTCGCCAGTCCCCGATTCTATCTCGAAACATTAATATGCTTAAACATATTTTCTTTCAGTTATTAATTCTCAATTTTAATCTCGGCAACTATTTGAACATCTGAACATAAACAATATCTTATCTAACCGAGACATCTGAATCATCCAACAACAACACACCATCGATCACACCACACACTTACCGTGTTCTCCCGAAAATAAGACCCGGTCTTATATTAATTTTGTACCCAGAAATCGTTCTAGGGCTTGTTTTCGGGAAAAAAAAGTTCGTGCATACGACAATTTGTACTCCTTGTAGGTATAATACATGTGATATCTCATTCAATAATGGTTTGCTCATAAATAAATAGTTCAAATGCTTTTTTTTTAAATACAAAGTTTTGATTAATGAAAAAATCGCAGGATGAGAAATCGAACAAAAATATGCAAATAAAAGTTTTATCAAAAATTTAACAAATTATACTACATATAGTCAAAGAAATCGAATTAAGAAATATATCATCATCATCATTAACAGCCTATAGTTATCTACTGCAGGACAAGGCCTTGCCAAACAAATGTGGCAGTCTAGGCTATACCTTACCGCGCTAGCCCAAGTCGTATTTCGGTAAGAGGCAAGAAGAAATATATATTTGTACGAAATCTTAATTTTATGTACAGAGCACTGAATCAGAACCACTGTGATAACCAGTCACAAGTGCCACATTGTCGGACATTCCTCACTAGGTCTTATTTTCGGGCTCATTTACGAGATAGGATTGAACAAATTCTTAAAATCACGGTAGGGCTTATTTTCAGAGGATATCTTATTTTAGCGAGAACACGGTATCTAATCTCGGCAAATCCAAGAGATTTCCCTCATATTCTTAAACATCAGCTTTGGACAAATGTCGGGGACGCAACGGAGGCGTGTTGCCGTTAATTGCTCGGCCCAGACAACAGGGTGTACACGAGGCGTTGGATACGTGAACTTTAATTACGGAACACCGCAATTGATGTGTCGTGCAATTTGCAGCGACGTCCAGGTAAATTACTATACGGCGGCGAGGACGTCGGCTTCGTCGTCAAGTGTCGTCATCGTGTTGTTGATGTAATTGTGCTGCATGTTTGTGTGTACGCAAGAAGAACGTGACGATCCTAAATTATGCGGAAATCCTCGAGATCCTTCGGGTGTACGTGGAAGTTGGGTGTGAGATGGAATATTATAATATAATCAAAATTTTTCCGTATATAGTGGATCCTCGATTAGCCGGATTGATCATAAAATAATATGACAATTTAAATGTGTGTTTTAAAAAAATAAATGTGCATCCATTCTGAGCAGTTAATGAAATCGGTATTTTGATCATTGAAAAAAAATATACCTTAAAACGTGGATTATAATGAATATAAATCGGCAACGCCGTATAAGCGTACAGGGAGGATTACCGACAAAATTGAATCATTTAATCAAAAATTTTAACAAAAGGAAACGTTGACAGTTGTACTGTATTGTTTATAGAAAAATTCTTTACTTTGGTAACCTTGCCAACTCTCGATCGTTTCAATGCTATAAAATATATTTTCGATTGGTCATTTCAGATTTTTTAATGCTCACTTTATAATGCACTATTTTTTCATTGCATACTATAAATAAAATGATTTTTCTAATGCACAAATAATTCGTTTTAAGGTACAATCTATAATTTTTCAATGCACAATTAAATAGCACTCAAATAATAATAATAATAACTTCCGGAAATAGTATATTTTACAATTTTTTCAAAAAATACCAAACAAACAAAAAATCCGAACCATCTTAATCCTCGTTTGTCCAAATAATCGAGGTTCTACTGTATTTAATATTTTTGATTAATATACGTATATAACTAAAAATATAAAGTACTTATACTTGAACAGCTTCTAGCGATAATAGCGCAAATGTCGGTTAAGTGCAAACCATTTTCTTCCGGTTAAAGCCAATGCAGGAAGCCGAGATGAAAAGTCGATTTTGCCCGATATACACAAATACACAAATAATGTTTTAATATACGCAATAATAGGAGCACGCTTATGGTAATGGGCGGCAATACATTCAATTTTCGTTCACCGAATCGAAAACTCGTTATAGGCCGATATTTTTCTCTCGTCGACCATTTGCGATATAATGCGAATTTTCCGAACCCGAGTATGGGGTGTGAGGGTATGGGAAATTCGGGCGGGGAAAAAAAACGGTGTAAGTTAAGGTTTCGCGAGTGAGAAATTGAATCAGAAAAGAAAATCCGCGGATTTTCCTCTTTTCTTTAACGCGGCGCCGGTTAAGTGTGCGCGAGCCTTTAATAAAATGATAAGATTGATTTTCTTCAGATGATGTTACGTTTTTTCGATAAATTTATTTTCTATTTTTATATTTAATAAATATTAATGCAAGTTCGATTTATATGTGATGTATGAAAAATAATTCTACTTGTTCACTATTATATTGAAGTAATATTACTTGTTAATGTATAAAATAATATTTACGAAAGCATTTAAATTTTTTCTCGAGTATAAAACCCTTTCAGTCACAAGAGCTTACAAAGCGAGCAAGTTTGTAAAAAGGGTAAGAAGAACATATTTTTATTTGAACAAAATCCCTACCCCTAAAGTATAAAGATGTTAAAAAAGGAAAAGCTAACGCTTACAAAGCGTGATCTAGTTTTAATATTTATGTTATTTATTGGAGGAACGCATAAAGTCCCCTTTAGCGACACGAAAAGCCGTTTTGGCGCCCTTTCTCGCCGAGGATGAAAAAATTCTTCCTTACATTCGATCAATTCATAATACCCTTGCATATTTCTGCAGACTTCGTGGGGATAGCTCCAGTGAAAAATATGAGGACACGGAGCAAAAAACTTGGATACGATCCCCCTATCGGAAGAAATATGCGTCTATTCTGGCGGTGCGGTAATCGACTTCTGAATTTATAACCGAAAATGTTTAATGCGACTCGATAAATCGAAGCATCAAACACTTTGAGAACTATGAACGCTGATGGAAATTCGTGAATATACTATCCAATACATATTTCAATATGAAACTTCGTCGCATCAAATATTACATAACTTAATCGGTTCATAGATGTATAATTTTATCATTTTCATTGACTCTTTATATTAATCATATAATCAAAATATTTATTCTAGTTCAAGTTTAATTTAAAAAAATTAAAACCGTCACCCTTTTTTAAAACAATTCACTGTCGGCTCACGTACCATTTGCACCACTTGTCGCGGACACTTTAGAGCAGATTTTCAACGTCCGGGGAAGGAATGTTGTTTTACTATAATAAATCACTGGAGGATGCACAGGACCCCGTATCCCGAGTACAGGGTGCATTTTGTACACAGGATAAGGGCAGAGTTTGTCCGGGCCGAGATAAGCCTTCGGTTGTATAAGGGTTAAATCAACCGGACACTGGATGCTGACTAAGGGGTGCGGCCGGTGTATGGGGTGACTTAAAAACGGATAAAAGTATCTGGAAAAAATTTTAACCTCAGTACCACGGTGCAGTTTTATGAAATAATGCATTGTGTTCTCTTTTATTATTTCCGGTTTTACGGTGTTTTGTTGTAGATATTAAATTTTGTGATTAATGGTCGTATGTGGAATGTGAAAGTTATCTTTTGAAATGGAATGCATTTTTATGTTATTATTACCATTTGAAAATAGTTGAGTTTCGATATAATATGTCTATTGCCATTTAAAAAATTTATTATGTTTTTATAGGTAGATATTTTTTAAATAGTTATTTTATGGAATAAGAATTGATCATGGTTATATTGAAATAATATTTTTTATTATATTTCGAAAATTATGAAATAAACCCGAAAAAATCAACACACAAATCTAAACCATTCATTACATCATACATATATTAAAAAAAAAACCACCCTAACCACACAACACCATAAACCACAACGGAGCACGTTGCGCGAACGCGATACCGACATCCCAGCGAGCCGACTTGATGAATCATTTGTATACAAATTAATATGAACCGTGGAGACGGGAGGCTTTCGCGATTTTATATTTAGCCCCGGCTTTTATTAAGTGTCATCCCCGACTGATATTGATGGGCCGACGCGAACCCTTCGCCGACGATAAAACACAACCTGAGCGAGCCGACCCGACGCGATTTATTCTCGTCCTTTGCGCTAATGTGCCTCTCTTGTGCTGCTCCCGAAGCGTTTGTTGTTGGCTGTATAGTGTGGGTGGAAAGTCGGTGCTCTATGAGTGGTTTTGTGGATTTGGAGAGGGTTTGTATTGTGTTGGTATATTAATTGGGGTTTTGGTTATGGGTTTTTTGTGAATCCGTTGATTTTTTTTAAATGTACGTTTTTAAATAGGAATTTTAACTTTAATGTGCTTCAGTAATGGTGAAGGTTGATGATATGTGGTATTCTGAGGTCTAAGCCTTATAGGAAAAACCAACTTGCTTTGAATGTTAAACTGGTCATTGCGATCGAAAAATGATCAGAAAGGGCGCAGTATGCTCAGTCTTTAACTCGTCTGCCTCACTGGTTGTTATTGCAATTTTCTTAGTAGACAGTGATCATAGGATCAAGCACATAGACACGCGTATCGTTGGTTTAAGAACCTCCTCTGTTAGCATAGGCGGAATGGCTGCTCCTTACTATACCACTTGTACTGCTATACACTTGTACTGCAGTGAATTTCTGACAGGTTGCTAATGATAATTATGATCATGAAACAGAAATATTTGTAAAAAAAAGCTGTGATTGTTGTATCTGAAAAGTAACCTTCTGCATAATAAATTGGATCATGATATTTTAATATAGCTTTGCAAAATAAAGAATTTCGGATCGTCCTGTACAACTATCTTTATCACTCTTTTGTTTCTACAGGTAACAGTTTATTTCTCTTCCTTTCTCTTTTATGCTTTCACTTTGCCTATCTGTCTTCTCGACTTCACGAATATTGAATATAAATTTTCGTCATCGAGTAACGTACCTTATTCATCACTCGCAATCTGCTAATCTAGACGCGAGCTCTAATGAGTTTCAATTTTTCACAGGGATTTTTTAAAACATTTATTAAATTTTCATATAGAAACCCTCATCAAATTCATAAAAACGACAGATTTCAATCATATATCTATAATTAAAAAATACTTCCCTTCAAATACTAACTCAATATTCAATTCAATTCAATCAAATCTCAGGAAAAAAACCATCCACTTAACACTCAACAACCAATACGCAGTTTCAATACCCATATACCTTACCACAAAAAAAACCACCACTGCACTCACCTGTACAGCAAATACGACCTGCAAAAACAGCAGGGGTGGTCAATCACGGCACTCGAAGACGACGTCCCCTACAGGGCCGTATTTCCTCATTAACCCGATTGATGCCGCCCCTTTACGACCCACCGAAGGGAAACCCCCCACAGGGGCGGATCAGGGTGAGGGGCCTGGCGTAAATTCGCGAGCCCCAGTGGCAGGGGACCGCGAAATGAGCACCCCTGACTCCGCTTTACGATTATTGAGTGTGACGTATGCTGGGGACGTGTGTTGCAGGTCCGATGCTGCTGTCCGATTTTCCAATAAAAACAAAATGAATTTTGTTTGTATGTTCCGGTCGGAATTATTGATGGAGTTGTTCAATTATTTATTGTGAGGTTGGGGTTGATTTGTCGGAAAATGTCTTTGGAGATTTTCGTGTGTGCGTTTGTAAGGGTTGTGTTGATATTTTGATTTTACGATTGATAGTTTTCTTGAAAGTTAATTTATTTAAAATTTATTAATGGCTGAAACTTAACTTTGAAAAATTATATTTATAATTTACGTTACAATTTCGGAAGAGATCCCAGTCATTAATTTCATTATTACTTAACTTTGTTTGAAACATAATTATAATCATAAATATAGATATTTATTAATTAGGATCGACAAAGATCTTCAAAAGTTTTCTCGAATTACTAATATACACTTATTTATAATTTCTACGAAATATATATTGTATTAAAATACAATACCCAAAAAATATATTATCAAAAAATTGAGAATTTGTTTTGCCGATATCATGTCTGTCAAGAAAATATTGAATGGTATTTTTAGTGAAATATCTCATCCTACATTTATAATACAATATTTCCGAATAATATAGCAAAATATTATATAACAGAAGTCCCTCGAACGTCCTATTTAAAATCTTTCCAAATATAATAAACAAAGCGTTTTGAGCGAAGAAAAAACTATAATAACAAAGCTTCCCTCGAACAAATAATCATATCACACACACATGCACATTGATTAAATAACGAACAATTTGCGGCGCAATTAAATTATTATATATCTGTTAGCGAGCAATAACACGTACAAGCAACGGCGTCTGGAAGTTAAACAGTGCGACTGCAAAATTTAAGTCCAGACGTGTACATAGCAGCTTTACGAAATTACCATAAATATAATGGAGGGGCGTACAATGGCGACGGGGTGGTTCGAGAGCCGCAGAAAGCTGTCGGGGTCCGAACTACCCCCTTTCGAGACCTTGAGGATGAGTGGGTGGTTAGCGGGAGGTCCACGGGCGGTTAGTGGGTGGCACATGGGAGGTCCACGGGTGGTCCCGGTGGGTGGTCGGTTGGGTTGCAAGAAGGCAGGGGGGTGGGTGGGTGGTCCTCCGGCCGCGGACCGTACGAACAAATTCCTGCCGGTTTTCCGCGGTGGAATTTTCGCCCCGCCAGGAATTCGAATACGTATGGTGCGCGAATTTTCGAAAAAATAATCTCATTAGCTGTTCGAAATTTCCGCACTGTCGTATCGGGAGTATCCGCGTGCCTTTTGCGTCGAATACCGTATTTTGAAATATTTATGGACGAACTTTTTAAAGGATGGTTTCAATTATCAACTTCGCCTTTTCGCAATGCAAATAATTTCACCGGTATCGATATTTGATTCTATTATACAAGATCCAAATGAACAAATCGAGATTTTCCATCACACACACGGCAACATTATAATAGTCGAGTCTATGATGACACGTCCCGTCTGATGGAGTCGGCCATCAATGATTCAGAGAGCACTCCAATCCGTGGAGCACAACTCGCCGAGGAGCCCCTCAGTCGCAATATTATTCGCATATCAACGCATTATATATTCATCAAAACAATATTTAGCAGAGGGTCCTGCAAGACGAACGGGAGCTCGCCATTCGGGATTAACCGAGTGCTCGTTAGTCCTTAAAAGCCTTCTGGCTATGTGCGCGGTTGTTGATTCTATTATGTGACGTTTGATTGCGATTTCGTCGAGATTCGTATTTTTTTTTATTAGCTTTTTTTCTTTAAAAAGAAGATACTAAATATTAAAATGAAGTATTATATTATTTTGAAATGTTATAACTGTGTATTTTTAAAGTTATATTCGAGTTTATCATATCAAAATATTACAGAATTCACAGAAATTATTGTTATATTTTGACATGAATCTCCGAGAATTATTCTACGTACTTAATTGAAGTGCTTTGTGTAATAGAATAAAATAATTATAAAAATAGAACATATCGAAGTTGCTTTTTCGCTTGATTATATCACAGACGAATGAATGAAGCATTCTCTCTAGATTGCTCGCTTTACCTTGATTCGAAAATCTTAAATTCCAGTTCAAAGACCCGCTTTCAAGTCATTACACCACATACCGGCTTTTCTCTATTTACCCTTCGCTATTTCGGCAAAGTTTTCAGCAACAAAAGCAGCAGGGGTTAAGGCGGCGACGTTGAAAAAAGGATTCAACACAGAAGGGAGCCAGCTACGAAAATATTTGTTTTTTCCATTCTTTTGTGTTTCGCCTTTTTTGCAACTTGTTGTGCCCTAACTTCCCTCTAATGGATTTTTCGCGGGGATTAAATTTTCCATTCAAAAAATCACAATGCTAGGTGCATCCTCTTTCCCGCATTGTGCGCCATATCAACAATGCAACAGTACTGGAGCGAGGTGCATATTCGCACCGGGGAACTTTCCATAATCACATCTACCTGTAGTGACAGTCGATTTTCACGCTTTCTCGAACCAGTGGCGGTCAACTGTTTGATTGACCTAAAAATCGATTTTCTTAATATTCCCTCTTCGCTTGGCCGAATAAAATGGATTTTAATTCAAACGGAATATTAAATATATCTACATCAAAAACTTCATTTAACTGAAGGTTTTAAAAAAGTCATGATTTATTAATTTTTATATGTTATAAAGCAAACTCTTTGATATTAAAATGGTAATATATAATATCCAGCAATGATTAAAATTCAGTGGATTTTTTATTCTACTGATGATCAATTAAAAAAACGGCAATATTTTAATGTAACATTAATTGATAATGTTAATGAGACTGACTTTCCTTTAAATAAGCACAGATTTTGAGGTGCTGAGAATTATAAAAATATTTTCCTGCAGTGTTAATTTCATCCTCAAAACTGCACTACATATTTGGAGCGGTGTTTTCTCTCAATTTCAAAAACCAATCTTTCACTGGAATAGAAAATCCCAAGAGTTTTATCGTTAATGAACATCATATATCATACTTTACTCTAAAATACCTTAAAATACTCTATTAAATGTAAAAAATAAAATAAAGAAGATTAAAACGAAAAGTTGACATTTCCAAACCTTTCAGTCTTCATCTTACATAAATCGAATCAAAACACTCCTATACTTTCAGCATAAAATTACAACCATCTTTAAAAGTAACGAAACGATATTCGAACCTCCGTCCAAAAACAAAACCTACCATTTTGCATGTGGCCAAAATAAATCATAAATCCTCAGAGGGCAAATGAATGAATCCACGCGATCAAAGAGCGATTTTCACTTTTATGCGTCGCGAGAGAGAGAAATATGTCAATGGCCAATCTCGGGGAAAACTCTCGTCGAGATTTCCCTCTTCGGAGGTGGTCTCTTTTTTTTTAAGCGTTTGATTGACGGATCGGCCAATCGGGACTATCAATCTTTCGGCCAGATTTATTAACGCGGCGAAATCCGGCATTCGGCCTCGCAAATAGTGCTCGTCTTGTGCGAAATTTTTTGAGGTTATGCGTACGTGCGTTTGAAACAAGTTTTGTTTTAAAAAAAAAATAGTTTTCGAAATTATTTTATTTTGGATGTATTAAAAAAATACAGATTGTGCCTTAAAATGAATCATTTGTGCATTAGAAAAATATACGATGTGCGTTAAAGAATCTGAATGTTGAATAAAAAAATGTGGAGTTTAAAGTGAGCGCTGAAAACATATCGAATGTGCAATAATGTGCATTCAAATGACAGTAAGTGGCAATGTCACAAGAGTAGTTTTTCTCTATAGACAATACAATATAAAATTGTCAACTGTCAAAAGTCAATGTTTACTTTTGAATCAATGTAGATTTTGTTTAGATTCGGATCGTTGCGAATCGATTCTATTATGAAAGTTGAGCAATTGGTATTTCGTCCTCTTCACATTTGCGAGGAGCCTTCTTTTATTCACATTCATTCACGTTTATTCATTTTAAGGTACAGATATGTTTTCAAATGCACGCATTATTTTATTTAATAAACATTTATTTTATTTGTTTACATTTTTGCATTTTATTTCAAACTGCAAATTAAAATAATAAAAAAATTTATTCATACATTAGAGCATTACATCGAATTCCATTCCAGTTGGCCGCACTGACGCTTCCGCGGCTCCCCAGTGGTGCCAACATTCCGTTCTCGTCGAACACGCGTATCAACGTAACATTTATTAAATAAATTGTTTGAGGATCCGAGCAAATTCGCCCGTATAAATCTCAACCCCCGCTCGGCTCTGCTCTCTTTTTACGGAACGAGAATGGGGTGGTTCGAATCCGAAAAAAATCACTGAAACGAAAGATAACTCAATAATTCCGAATAGAGGAGACGCGTTTCGCCACGGCTGGCTGGAAAGTGGCGGCATTCGTACCAACGTGAACGCGAGACGAAAAAAAACGGCGGGAAGGGGATAAAACAAAACGCGTCGTAAATCATAGGCGTTGGCTGATCGGCGATTCGTTTCGGCCGATGTGTACGGATTTGTGTGCATAACTGTTTTTGGTTTGCAAATTCCTTCGGTGAATGTGCATTTACTTCGAATAAAAAATGTTCCCTCACCCTCGGGAGATGTTTTCCAATGTTCTCAAACTTTTTGTAAGTGAAAAATGAATATGAATTTTATTTACGGTTCAACAGATTTATCATATTATTTTCCGTGTACATTTCTATCAAAAGTTTAGTTCTTCGAAAATGAACTACAAGTATTATTGATAGCGTAACGTTGATCTAGCAATAAAACCATTTGACAAGAAATTGTTTATATATAGTACTAAAATTCTTTAAAAGTGATTTTCACATTAATAAAATAAACCCCTATAACGGCGAGATAAGTTCTACGTTATAGGAGGGATTTTAGGGAAATCAATAAATGAAACATTTTCTTTTTTTTTTACATTTTTACGTGTTAATTGCTTGTTTCAAATACATTTGAAACAAATTTTAAAAATTTTGATTTTTTTTTTCCAAATTACGTTGAAGGGGGATACCGCAAACTTTATAGAGGGAGGGACGTTATAAAGGGAAACGTTATAGGGGGTTTACTGTACTCAAAACATATAGTAGTATCATATTATTTCGATTAAAAAAGTCTCGCTTTTTAATGAATATTATTAGATTTTTTGAGTAGATATATATAAATGATGAACAAAAAACAAAAGTAATACATTTTTATCACTTTACCAAATAATTATTTTACTAAAATAGCGCTCTTAATAAGTAATCGTGAAATTTACTGAAAAAATGCTTTTAATTCCGGTTTCATTGCGTCAAAAATATCGGGTCACGCCATAATTCGCACTGCGTTACATCTCGCGTGCAAATTGTCCGTCGTAAAGCGAAACGTTCACCGTATATAAATATATAAAGGTATTATTTTAAGGGTTCAAAAAACGGCGGCAACAATCAACAACAATGTCTCCTCCTCGGGACATTGTTATTTTGCGGCGATAAAACAAGAAGTTGTTCTTCTTCCTTGCCCGAGTTGCTCAGTCCCGCCCGTAAACTTTTTATAGTCCACTTACTATTAGATGGATTATTAAAAATTCAACGCACTTGATGGTAGCACCGGCTTTTCCCTACAAATTTACGACTTACTAAACTTCAAAAAAAAAAGAAGCGGCAAAAACACACGGCCTAAAAAGAAAAGAAGAGTTCCCGACTGCGTCCGCGATGTCTTTTGAGAGCGAGCTCTTACGCTTTGTGGGGAAAGGAATACTTTCGGAAAAAAAAGAAAATATTCGACTTCAAAAGGATCGTTTGAAACAAAAACGTAATATAGTATAAGAATATTTTTTTTACGCATTTCGAATCTGCAGCGGAACGTTAAGTACATAACGAACAATAATACTTCTGCGAAAATATTTATATTTTTATAATAGCACAAATCTATAAATCGACTTTTATAATGGGCATTTAACGCACCCTCTGCAAAAGATATCCGTATTATAATGAATGTATAATATAACAGACCGATAGTTTGGGTCAGAAGATTTAAACAGCGTTAATTAGCCCGTCCGTTGCCGAATCGTTATTATTCACGTTAACTAACGTTATTGTTAATTAAACGACGGGATAATTCCCGGCGCGAAGATTATTAATTCGACGGTACCTGGCCGAAATTCGGTCGCGCTTAGACCCGCATTAAAAGCGAAAGGGTCAACGTCAACAAACGCGATGCCAAAGCGAAATCTTATTCGTAATTGCTTGTGTTTCACGTGTAATTTGCAGAATCGGTTAACGTGAATAATTACGTATTATGTACGAAATCTTTGATTTTTCAAAATTTTATTTATTTTTCGTATTATCATATGCATATTTAAAGTTCAGTAGTAAATAAAGCTTTTCTATGAGATATTTGGATATTTTTTCGTTTCCTTTACATATGCTTTTTACAAAATTATAAATTAATCGGTATTAAAAACTAAATATACAATTATGCTAACACTGACCGCATTATTTATCACTCGATTTCAATTTCAATAAAACCAATGATTCTATAAACATACAGTTTGATTCACGAAAGTCAGAAGTCAAAGTGTGTTTCAGTCTAAAAACACCATTCACATCCCAATAAATAAATAAAAAATTACCACACCCCGAAATCGCATAAACGTCAAAGAATGCACTCTAATGACGGCATTTTCATATAATTTTTTTCCGCCTTCGAGGGTAGACCTGCTTCCTCCTGAGAGTCGAAGAACCACATTGCCTCGGTCGTCATCGGCGTGTTACTTAAATTTTCATTTTTTATTGCCGCAGATAATGCATTTTGCAGTCAGTCGTTGTCGACTTTTTCCCACTCGAACGCCCGTCGACCCCATCCATGAGGGGGTTACGTACCTTCAACGGGGGTGTGATTTTTTCATCATTTTTCGTTCCATCCCTGAGGACGTATCCATCGGCGCCATTTGCATACGCTGCCGTCGAAATGCGACTTATTATTTAGCAAAAAATCCGTATAATATTTTCGATTTGGGACGAAATTCTAAATTTAAAAAAAAAACATTGTAAAACTTAAGATGAACTCCACTTTTGATAATTGATGCATAAAATTAAAAAAAAAAGTGTCGAATGAGTGACGACAATGGAACGACGGCCGCAGATGCACATCAAGACTTAATACGTTCCGGAGTGCGATAGTTTACC
Source organism: Hydropsyche betteni (assembly GCA_028571205.2). Lineage (NCBI taxonomy): Eukaryota > Metazoa > Arthropoda > Insecta > Trichoptera > Hydropsychidae > Hydropsyche > Hydropsyche betteni. The sequence goes on from JAOXNN020000004.1 coordinate 5,022,312, forward strand.
CTCTTTTCCCATTCAGCCCCTATTTCGAAACGTTGAAATAATTTCAACATCCCGCAATATTCATCCACGAGTAATTTATTATCCGTGAAGTCTCTCCGCACTCGAATTCTTCCATCCCTCTTTTTGGGGTGTGTCATCGCTGCTCGAGCGAGGGAATATCGCATTATTATGATCGTATATTAACTTTAATAATTTCACTCTTAATGTATTAAAAATGATAAGAGATGCATCTTAGTATTATTATGATTATTTTTTTATAGTTTATCGAGATGATTGAACCACTTTTGAAATTGTATCATTCGTAAATAGATCACTACCATAACAAATAGGTTTGGTAGTTGAACTTATGTGTTTATGTATAGATACACCTAAAAAATTTTAACTTCATAAATCCATACTTCGTGCAGTGCAATCACTGAATGATAAGAATTTACCGATTCAAAAAAAATCTTAAAATTTTAAATGATTCCTTCGAGATTGTATAAAAGTTAACACGACAGAATTTAAAAATAGGCAGTTAATAAAATCTATTGTAAACGCATCTTGTACAAAAATTTTTTTGCAAACTAAATCACAAAGATTGACTCAACAGAAAACTGAAAAAAAATCTTCAATATTTATTACCTTAAAAAAAAAACTACGCAGTTTTTAATTGATCATCCTTATATTTTTGATTTTGAAAATTTCAATGCATGCGTCACATCTACTACATAAATGGTCAAATCTCAAAACACCACTGTCTATTGATACACAATAGTTTAAACCACTTTCAAAATCGTTCCATCCGCAAACACACAAGCCATACGTCTCGAACGAAAGCCTCCATCAATCACTTCGGCGCATTCGCAAAACCCGAAACGCAGCATCCGCACATAAAATGGCCGACCGATCGACTTTTTGTCGCGAAGCGGGCGCTCCGCCCCGCGCCCCATTGACGAGGGGGCCCTCGCGTCTGGCGCGGTCTCGACAAATTACCGCCATTCCCGTTAAACTGCCATTAAACATGGATACAGGTATTCGGAAGAATTGGGTCGTTTGCTCTAAGCACGGTAGATGGACCGTAAATGTAAATTTATGATCCCTTTACACATGAAAAACCTCCGCGCGAAGGCTCCAGACGAATTATGCCGCCCCGTTGGAATCCATCCGTCGGGTAGCCCTCACCCCTTTTCGGTTGTCTTGTGACGCACTCAATGTGTTGAATTCCATTTTGGGTATCGGGCCGATTTAACTTTTTTGGTAATTTTAATGTGTAGTTTTGTTTTTCTTTCGTTTGATCCAAATTGTGAATAATTATGATCAGTTGTTATATCAGAACTAGTAAATGTGAATGCAAAGTTTGAAGAAATTTTTTATATAGTATGGTTATTACTTTTTATGATATCTGTATGATATTGTTGAAAATGATGTCTGTATAACATCGTGGAATATAGGTATATACAAAAATATTTTATAACCGTGCCGTTGCGAAAAGTCGATGCCCGTACCCGATATGAATATTTAATTAATAAAATCAAAATAGTTCATATGTTATTGTCACCATTAAGAATACGTACATATAGGCAAAGCCAGTAGTTGGTAGGTAATAAGCATCATATTATAGACGTTAACTGTATATGCATAAAGACCATATTAGAATATCTATATATTTTATAATTTTATACTTTATAAAGTCGCGAGCGTCATTCGAACAAACAGCACACACACAGACACACACACACACACAGACACACACACACACACAGACACACACACACACACACACACACAGACACACACACACACACACACAGAAATCCGTGATTGTATATATAGGAGGATATTTGAGGGCTCAACAGTAAATATTGCTAAGCGATAAGTGTCACTTTTGGAGATGTCAAGAAAAACAGTTTACATGCATTTATTATAAATGCAATTAAAACTAGCAGCAACCCAGCATAGTACTGTTTTCTTTTGAGAGAATGTGGAATTATTTATCTTTTCCGTAATAAAAGTACTAATTTTTGCAGTAAATAAAAGAAACTCAATTCAATAATTTTGGTGCTTAGCACTATTTACTGTCAAGCCTCTCAATTGATTTGTGTCAAAATTTAATAAAAATCAAAAAAGGATTCATTTTATTTTTATAAAACTTAAACTTCATAAGTAATTATGATCATTGCAATATTCTCTTAAATTTCATATCAGTGTTATAAAACAAATATTTAATACAAAAAATAAAAAAAAATAAAACTAATTCATTATATTTACTTAAAAAATTTTCTAAATACACAGTACATGAATAAAAATATATAAATGTACATAAAGTGCTAACGTCAAATATACTGATAAGTGTTGAAAACTTTTACAGCCCGTAAAATTTCTTTGTTTTCTTTTATGTACTCTTCAAAAGCTTCGCTGTTGGTGTCTTTCAAGTAATAAATGCATGTTCGTATTGCACTGGTAGTGCTCGATGTTAATTCATCGTCCTCTTCTGTCCAACGAATGTCACTTAAATTAAATATATAATCACAGCCAGCATTATGACATGGAATCGAACACAAATACGAGCAAAGCCAAATGAATCCACTTTTTTGATCCATTGATGGGATTCTGCTGAAGATCTTGGCCCATTTCTCCGAACAAGTCAAACTGGTCCAACCTTCTCCATTTTCCATTTCAGCAGTGGCAGCCTCATTTACGACAGTAAATTGATGAAACATTAAATCATCATCAAAATTTACATAATTCGCTTCAAACAAATGCGTACAATTCAAAATATCGTTCCATGTGGGAATATTTTTCATGAGCATCCAGTCTAAATACTGAAATTGATTCAAAATTTTAGATCTGGATTCTATAAGGGTTTTAGCTACCGAATAAAGATTCATGATTTCTTTTTTGAATTTTTCAATATTCTCATCCTGTGAAATACTGTCCAAGGCCGCTTTTGCTTTAAGTGGCAAAAATTGATAAACTATTCTAAAATTTAACATACGAATCGTTTCATCAATGACTACCTTAACTTCCAATACAGTTACATTGGGTTTTTGAATCTTTACCATTTGCTTATTAATAAAATTAAGAAAATTATGAACGACCCAAAGGTATGCTTCCCCAAAGGGATTACAAAAAAAGTTTGTTATGTCTGAAGTTTTTTCCACTTCATGTAGGAAAAATGATTTCAGTTCTCGAAAATTTTTCAAAACATGATCAATAGCAATATAAAATTTCGACCACTCATTCTCGGCATTTAAGACTCCATATGGATATACAGTTTGAAGCCCATCAATAAACATTTTCAAATCATTCCTTTCTTGGTTTGGAAAATAATACCAAAACAATTGTTGAATCAATACTTTAACGTTAACATCCAAATTTTTTACAGCTTGGTAAGCAATATTATCAAGAGTACGTTCCATACACGGAATACTAAATATATTAGAATTACCCATTCTTTTTAAATTCAAAATTACATCATTATATGAATGACATTCTTGTGTAGGATTCATATCTTTGACCCCCAATGCAACACATTTTCCGATTGATATATTCAGACTTTTCATAAATTCAAGAACATAGTTGATTACTGTGCTCACAGAGTATATACAGGAAAAGCAATACATTTTCAAAAGCTTAACCTGTAATCCAGCTTTTTCACTAAAATAATGCAACATAACAGGAAACGATTTATTCTTATTAAAATAATTGGAATACGTAGAAATTCCGAAGAAACCATCCCTTTTAAAATCATTCAATGCACTTTTAAGTAAATGAGGGTATAAAACATCTTTAATAAGAGTGACTAAAATAATAGATTCCAAAGTCTGCCGAGCAATTTTAGAATGTTTAAAACGTGAGTGATTAAAATCGAATGAAAAATTAGCATTTCTAAATGAATCGAATTCTCTCATCATATCGAACGCCATTAGCAATTCAGCAATTTCCGTTTTATTTTCGTAAGAATCATTTGATGGTTTTGGCGGAGTTGTGATGGATTTGAGTTTGGCTTTGTGTTGTTTTGAGTGAATATGACGGACGAGACCAAGACGGGTACAACCACACACATTGATAAGACACCAACATAATTTGCATTCCATTTTCCATTCTTCGTCGGGTTCTTCGGTGATAATATATCCTTCAATCGACATTGTTCTGAAATAATTTAAACATAATACAATTAGAAATATGATACGCCATAAAATGTAATACAAAATAAAATACAAAGGGATGGAAAGGTGATAATAAAATAACTTTTTTAATAATTTTTTTTACATGTAATAACCTTTGGAAATTGAAATTTTTACATATGATGTCCAGCAACTCATTGGAATTTTCTACTCCAGTGAAAAACCAATCATTAAAACTTAGAGAAAATGCCAGCAATATTAATCGATAATGAATGACGAGGTCCATTTCCATTTAAACGAGCACACCAAAAAACAAAATTACTGATTTTGAGAAATATCAGCGTCAATGGGATCCCCAAAAATTTACTATTAGCTGCGACGTTTCAATGATTGATCATTGATATAAAAAAGCTTAATTAGAAATTATCAGTGCTAGACATATACGTAAACATTTTTTGCTGTATTATTATAGCAAAAAATGTTTACGTTTACGTTTATGTTTAAATGTTCAAAAATGTTAATTTTATAATTAAAAGATTGAAAATTAAAAGTTATGGCTTAAACAATTATTTCAGTCTTTTAATAGCAACCTAAATAAAGTTTGCCATAAAATGACCATCAAAAGCATAAAATATTAAAAAAATCAAAATACTAAGATATAAAAGATCAATCGTAAAAAATCACGATATAAACATTTTCATTCAGCACCCAACACACAATCGATATTAAAAATATAATTATCTTATCAATAAAAATTCGAAAATTACACTTAACACATACACTCATAAAAAACATGCACACAACGAAAGGGGTTAAACTTATTTTGTAAACAAGTTTGACAGGTCTACGCATTACAAAGTAAACTTATATTTCAGAGCCACTAGACATTAAGCGTTTAAAATTGAAAAGTTTTGAAATCATAAGTAAAAAGTAAAATTCAAACCATACACGTGGATATCACAGCATAACCTTGCGAAAAGTTCAAAAAAAAGGGCGAAACGTGCGTCGCGAACGTTTTCACGCATTTAAGGGCGTCCGTTGTGTTTATAATGCTCGATGTTGCCAGCCTCGAAAAATTAGGGGTGCGAAAATCGATTGGGGTGAATTTAAAAATATAATTGTGTTGATTGTTATCGTGTTTTTCCGAAAATGAGATTGTGTTTTATGTTCTTTTTGTAACTGGAGAACGTATTTGGGTTTTTTCCGGGGATGCCTTACGATTTTGATTTTTGGAAAAATATTTAAAAAAAAAAACGAAGTATTGTGTCATCAAAAAAAAAAGAAAATAATTGTAGAAATGTTTAAAAAAGTGATTTTCCGATTTCTCCTAGCAATATTTTTTGTATAATGTGCATTTTTCACTACCTCTTTTTTTTTTAGTAGGGCATGTTTTTTTAAATCATGATAAGGCTTATTTTCGGAGAAAAGCGGTAAAACTATAATTTTATTATTCCGATTCGTAGATGTTGTATTAATATTAGTTATATTGTTTTTAAAATATCAATATTGATATTGGGTTGTAAAGTGTATTTTTTTCATTATATGTATTTATAATCTCAAAATCAGTGGTGTTGTTAAAAAAAAAAGTGGTGCAGCACTAAAAAAAATAGTGGAGCGCTATATATCGATTGTAAGATAAAAGAAAAAAATGTGCAAAAATCGTGTTGTTTTAAACTGCAACAAAAAATCTAATAAAACTGACGAGGGTTGACAATTTTCAAGTTCGAAATTTCGGCTATAGCTCTTAAATACAGGAAGCCTTTTTTATTTTTTCTCCAATTTCCGAATCTTTTGTGAAAATAAGTGCTAAATTTTAGCTTAATGAATGAACGTGGGCATGTACATACTCCACACTTGACCGCTTCCTTCTCTGCTCGGTACCCCATTTGTCCGTTTTTTTTTTACCTCCTCTATTACATTCCGATGTCTTGAAATACTTGATTTTGAAGCTTTGTGGTCTAATGCTAAATTCTGAACATTTTTTCGAAATGTGAAATTTTTGTACTGGAGCGGCACTCCATCCACCTCGAAATAAAGTGGTGGAGCGGCGCTTCAATGCTCTTCTGCCCCACTACACCACTACTGCCAACGACAACTCGTCTAAGCGACAATCGCTCCAATGGACAATCGGTCCATCGGACAATCAGTCCAACGGACAATTCGTCCAACGACAACTGGTCCAAAACTGTCAAAAATTGTTTTTTCGAAGTACAATTCCTTGAATAAATTGCGATGGATGAGACAGTAGGTAGTAGGGGAAAAGCGAGTAATGGGGGTCAGCGGGCAATGGTGGTCACCCACATATCTACAAAAGTAGACAACCTAAAGTAGTGCAAACGCCTTCTCCGCCATGCTCCTTACTCCCTGCTACTGCAACAAACTACTCTGGCCAGTAATTACCACGCGTATCCAAGTGATAGCCATGTTTTGTTTTTGTACTCCGCTGATGTAAATTTTCGTCGAGATAAAATAAACGATAAGTGTCGAATTTGAACTTGAATTGCGATAATAATTTCATTTTTTTAATGAAAGGCTCCTCTTTGTCAGTACTTTTAAAGATGATTAATTTTTTATTTTGGAATATAATAAATTAAACATTGAAATTTTGTCCATTTTTTTTACCTTCTCTATTACATCCAGATGTCTTGAAATACTTGATTTTGAAATTTTGAGATGTAATGCTAAATTCCGAAAAGTTTTTTAAAATGTGAAATTTGTATACTGGAGCGGCGCTCCACCTTGAAATAAAGTGGTGGAGCGGTACTCCTGCCACACTACACTATTGCTCAAAATACTTTCTTGTGATAATTACACTTTTTCAAAATTATTAAAAACCAGTATTCATTCTTTTATAAAGCTCTTGAAAGGATACGTTTTTTAAACAAGAAACTTAAAAAATTTTCAATTAAAAAAATATTTTATTTGATTTTTATTGTTAAAATAGAATTTTTTGAACTTCTCTCATTTTTATATAAATTGAACACAATGAAAAATATTTTAAACTAGTGATAGGCCCGATGTTAATAACATCGACTGTAATATTTTATAACCGTGCTGTTGCGAAAAGTCGATATGTAGTCAAAATATGACAATGTATCAAAATTTGAATATATAACATTTTTCAGTATATCAACGAGTTATATTAACTATCTAATCAACTCCAAGGGGCTAACGTTTACTGTATTGAGTTAATCAACAATTTGATTAACAAATAAAACGAGCTGTCCTTAAATTTGAAATGAATTTTCAGTTTCAAAATCCACATACATATTTACAACAAAAAATTTCACAAAAATAAAAACAACCATGCAGTATACATATTTTTTTTATTTAAATCATCATTAACTCTATGTATTTATAAGATGAGGGTGAAATAGTTTCGCTATAAAATAAATTTCACAGTAACACATCAAATGATCAGTAAAACAAATTTAATTAAAGGAATTAATTTGTCAAAGTTACAAAAGTATTTATTTTGGGACTTATTGCTTTTAGTATCGACCAGAACGTGAACTCCTTGTGTCTTTGTTTCTACGATCTCTAGAACGAGATCGTCGACGAGATCCACGTTCGCGTGATCTAGAACGACTTCTATGGCCTCCAGATCCCCCAATCGGCATTTTACGTCTTGAATACAAATATCTGTTAAATAAATGAACATTGGATTAAAGACAAATGTGAAAAAAATGTAAGAAATGAATTTGTTGAAAAATATAGTTTGCCTTCTTAAATCACGAGATATAGGTTTCAGGTGCATGAAATTGCAAAATCCGGATCTGGTGCATTCTCCCATTTCGTACTGCCGACAACACGCTTCACGGAAATCTGTTACAGGTGATAATTCTGCGTACACGGGACGACCACCGAACCATCTGTTGTTTAATTCATTCACAGCTTTTTCTGCATCTTCCTCACGTCTGAACTGAAAATGCATTTTAAATACATTTTGTTAAAAAATAAAGACTAAACTCTTTTAATAAAACTAAAATAATTCAATTTAGAGAAAGATTTTGCAGGATTAATTTCAATTTCTCGTTCACATCTTACTTTTATATAGACATTCCCTACGAGGTGATCGCCAAGATTGTCACAAACGTTCATTTCTTCAATTTCCCCATATTTATCTTCGCATTCTACGAATACGTCTTCGAAAAAATTATCATAATGTTCTTGCATCTCTTCGTCAGATACGTTAGCGACAACTGAAAATATAAGAGTAAAAAATTAATCGAAATTAAAACTCGGATCGATGGAAGGTGCGAACGATACTTACGATGACTTCCATCAGCAGACTTGGCAGAATTTTGAGGATTTACATATAAATTCTGTAAAAGACATGTTTGTGAAAACGTCGGTTTGTTGTGAATACGAGAACATCTATCTCCGTGTCGGCAAGCTCCGATTTTGAAATAAAACGAACAGTTGACTCTGAAAAAGCACATAAACTGTATTAATGCAAAGTTTGATGGTTTAAGATCGAAATATTAAAAAAAGGTTTTAAATATCGATAAAACAGTTTATATTTGATATAATAATAGTATTAATAAAAATTTTGAAATAAAATGAACAGCTAATACTGAAAACACAATTAACTGTATCAACGGAAAGTTTGATGGTTATGGTCAAAGGTTTGATCCATGTATGTAACACAGACGTTAAATATCAATAAAATAGTTGATATTGAATGTAATAAGAGTAGTATTCATTTCATATTCGATATAATGAGAGTAAAACATTGAATTTGAAATGTAAAAGCTGTATTAATGAAAATTTTTAAATAAAACTAACGACTAACTCTGAAAACACAATTAACTGTATCAACGGAAAGTTTGATGGTTATGGTCAAAGGTTTGATCCAAATATGTAACACAGACGTTAAATATTGATAAAATAGTTGATATTGAACGTAATACGAGCGATATCAATGAAAATGTATGGAATGCGTCAACTTTATGAGCGCTAGACTCAAAATGCACCGAATCGAAGAGGTTGACAATCGGCGAATTTTCTACGAACGCTTCAGCTGGTTGGAAACGTGGCCGTGTTTCGGAAATGTAACGGAGTCTTACTTGTCTTTTTCGGTGCCGAAAATTGCCGCCAAATACTCGGCCATCGTGACAGATGGTGTGTAAAAAGGCCGATCGTCGAGCCGGCTTCTGGTGAAATACGCCAAACACCGAACAGGGGTGCCACCTGTTTGTCGATGACGCGTGTTTTGTGTTGGTGTACGTGTTGCAAGTTAGCCATTCGCGAATTCATTTTTTGATAATTGTTACCAATTTCGCAATTTTATTATAATAAAATATACATTAAGATGTTTAAAAATTATTTTACGTATTATATGTATATGTCACAGTTCAAGTGTTCACTTTTGTCTGTTTACACTCATACTAGTTTGGGTATACCTAAACTATCGATTTTAGTTTGAATGCGAACTGCCAAATTTTACATACATATTTGAGTCTAAACTAAAAAAAGACGTCATAAGTATCATGCTTGGGTTAGTGTTTTAGCTTGAGTTGTAAAAACGTGTTCAAAACAAACTCTCGAAGTTCAAACTGACAAGACGGGTAGACACTATGCGTGTTCCATGATCATTAGTTGACATACCAATTTCCACCTTATTGATATTTAGCATAAGAGCGTTATCTGAGCGCTAACAACTCAAATTATCGTATCACACTAACAATTGGACTAGAGCCGTTTTGATGGTGTACTTATAAAAAGACTAATTTGTTCGTGCACAAAAAAAGTGGACACTCAAACTATACATATAAATGTATATTTAGGGCATTGAACCGTATTTTTTTCCTTCCTGTTCAAAAAATATATATGTATAGCTATATATGTATGTCAGTTCTGGTTTTCGACTCTTTGTCAGATCAGTTTTCGAAAAAAAACCGTACGCTTTAGAAAAAATCAACTTTTCTAAAAAAATGACAAGAGTTTTCAAAAATATTCGAATATTTTTCGTTGAACCGATATTTTTATTCAGCAAAAATTTCGGTTTTTAGCAGTTTTAGTTATGGTTTGGTTCCGGTTCGGGGCCTCAGTATGTATGATGAGGTAATCACACTCGGTAAATTGCTCAATTGTCATTTGTTCAAGCTTATTTGTCATAGAATTGAATTTTATTGTATCATTTATTACGTTTCTTAATATAAATAATAAATAGTATTTTAAAGCATATTAATAATTGGGTAATATTGTGTTACATTTTCAAAATAAGAAAACATTTTAAAAAAAGCAATAATTTATTTCAAAAACTATTTTTGTATGGTCATTCATTCACGTAGCTCATAAATTGTATAAGTTAACATACTGTAAGTTTTACTTAAAACCTTAACATTAATTATTTTCTTAATACAGCCATGGTAACCAATTTCCAACGATCAGTCTCTTATTAATAATTTTATATGGCATATTGACATCAGCATAATGTACACAAAGTCATTAATACAAACTAGTTTCATCAAAAATAAAACAAAGTATGTAAAGTTTAGTGTATCAATTCGAACATTCTCAAATACTCTTCATGTTATTGTACATAATCGAGATGAAAAATCAATAAATCTCGAGACTGAAATCAGATCAAAAGTTATGTGAGCGATTTTATCACATTTACCATTTATGGTTGATTACACATTCAACTAAAATCACTCTAAAAGGAAAAAAAAAAAAAACAATATTCAAACATGGGAAAAGTGGCATTTCCTATAATTTGTTTCAATTTATATATAAAAATTGTTTGAATAAATTGCGACATTCAATAATATATAAACAAATAATTATATTTAAGTACGCGTATATTTAACATGCAATATAAGCCGATCTTGCAAGATTACTTTTTAAGTGCAAGACAAATCGTAACATTAATTAGACGTAAATAAAATATACAAACAATTAAAAATTGGAAAGTCATTGAGATTCTTTTCGTTACCAAAAAAGTCATTATCACAGATCTACAATTTAATAATATTTACATTTATTAAATGCTTGATATGATTACACAAAAAATTTATAAATGCACAAACAAAAAATTAGTTTATCAACAAAAATCATATGGTTAAAAAATTATTTGAAGAAACAACATGAAAATAAAGATAAAAAAGAACTAATAATCACAAATGTATGCAGTTGAATATATAAAATCATATTCATTTTCAACCCATATGATAATAATCATATTGGTTTTTAAAGGATCTTGTAAGATTAAATATAGTCACACTTTCAGTGACTATTAACTGCTTAGATCCGATTAAAACTAAATTGATTAAATGGACTTTAAGTGATGGATGGAAAATCAACATCATGGATTTGTAATAAATTATATTAATGGAATATATTAATAATTTACCACTTTTGATTTAATCACATAAACAAATCCCTGAAAGTGTGGTGATATATGAATCGAGAACCTCCGGTTTCAATCAATAAGCTTCCAATTCTTATTAACCATTAAACATGACAAAATAGAATAATTCAAAAAATATATAAATATAATTAGGACAAAGAATCAATTTTATACAAATAATTGTTTGTCAAAAATACACTGGATATATACAAATATTTTTGGTTCAATATATAGAATTTAAAGCTCTCACAATAATTATAAATCGCAACTAAGTGTGCCGGTATACAATCAAACGTGTTCCAAGCAAATAGTGGATTTGTCGCACATGAATAAATCTAAAATTACAAAATGAAAGTGGCAAAAATGCACACATCTAATTTTTGCAATTGCAAGGCGAAAATATAACATGAAATTAACATAGCTTCCCTAATACACCAAAAAGCGATCTTATTGTACGGGTTAAATACAATAAAGAAATGATAAATTTACAATCGTTTTGAAAATTACGCTCTTTTAACATTAAATTGATTTATCTATTATAGTTAGCGGCATCAACTCAATATTGTTAGCCCTTCAACATTACGAATAAAACCTGACAATGTATTTTTTGTTTCAGATTTAGCACCTTCAATTAGTTTAAGATATTAAACTGTTGACAACAAGATTTTCAGTATCTCAATATTTTTTCCACAGTATAAAAAAGTATTTTTATACAATTACTTTTTAATATAATTGGTAAACATTATATTACTGTTTAGTATCTCATTATTATTATATTAAATATTCATAATGTTGATTACTAAACATCAATAAAAAGTGTCGATTATGAAACATTCAAATATACATTAAAAAAAATTAAAAGAAATAATTGCAATAACAAAATAATTGAATTACTTTATGCAAAGTAAAATATAATGTTACATTTCAACACACTTCATTAAAGTGTGAGTTATCAATCAAATAATTTGTATCATAAATCCATAAATTTGAAAATTCAACATTTAAACATAATTTTATATACATTTAATAACTATTGAGTTTCAGAATACATAAAAATCAAATAAACTGTAAAAGTTTAAGTGAATTGAAATTTTGTATATTCCTAAAATATGGACGTAAAACTTTTCTTATTGATCTTTCATTTTCTGTTGATTTTGTCTTTGAAGTTGTTTCTTCAGTTGAGCTTTTCGTAAACTTTCAGCAATTTGAGTAGATTGATATAACCAGCAACCCTTCGACGAAAAAAAAGATGATTATATATTTTACAAAAGCTACGAAATACATTCAAAAGTTTTCAACTTACCACCATTATCATGCAATTCAATAAAATAGGAATTGAAAAAACTATGGATATGAATAGACCTCTGCTATCGAAATACTGTTGCCGAGACAGCGATGTCCAATTTTTCGACGCATATTCATTAATGCTTTCAGAGAAAAATACTAACAACACTGAAAAATTATGAAATATTAATAATCGGATGAGAAAAATTCAAAATTTAAATTATAAAAATTCAAACTCACATAATATGAAAAACAGAACTATTTGAAAATTTCCATAGTTTCTGGTATTAAAACTGGTTAGTGTCACGATGACGTGAAACGAAAACAGCCATAAAAATAAGGGATCTGCCCAGTCAATCTAAAAAGAAGAAAAAGCATGTGGTTACTATATTTAGAAAAATTGATATGCAAAATTTATACGAAATGTGTATAAAAGCGGTTCTGAAAAAATAATTATAACAATAAACGCTGTTTTTGAATTCAATACATGTACATAATAAAATATTAAATTGAATAAAAGCACTATACTTTCATCAATTTGAAATGCAATAGTATTTGTTTATATTTATCAGGGATGAACGGAGATTACCTTTAATCTCATTAAAAAAAACACTTTAATGTAACGTATAGTTTGTACAGTTATATTTCTGACAGTCTGACTACTTGAAAAATTTGATGCGAGCTTACATTATCTGAAGTATTTCATAGAAAATAATATTATGTAATCTAAAAAGAAGCTGTATTTTTTTTCAATCATTATTTTATACCTTGGGTTTTTAAAGGTAAAAAAATTCTTATTTCAATAAAATTATACATAAATTTTGATTTTAATTTAATGCATGATAAATTGATTGGTAATTTAGCAATAGAAAATAATACTCAATATAAAAATTTAATAATCATCAAATTAATTGAAAAGATGTGATTATAAAAAAATGGTTCTTTTTTCACTTCACAAAGGTGCAAGAATGAAAAATATTCACAGCTAGTTTCAATTAAACGAATACATTATCGTTCGTGTAGTTTGCAAGTTCAAGAGGGCAACCATTTGAGCTTATGTATAATCTAAAAATATATACACGATTGATATATATTTTTTAATTCAAAATGAAAAAAAAAAACGATAATTATAAATAAATTCTTTCAAAGTTTCTAAATTTAACGACACAATGTAATTTGTATAATTGTTTAACGCATTTATACAAAAGAGACATTAATTTTTAATAGATAAGAAAAAAGCTATTTATAAATCATTGTATCGAATACTTGGGCCTAGACTAAATCTAAAAATATACATATAAGACGATATCAAAAAACTAAGATTTCCGCGCAATAAAAATATATTATCCGTAATAAACATTAAAACACTAAAAAGTACCACTAAATAACATACTAAAAATTAATTGTTATATTTAAAAAAAATCGATAGATATACATGACATTAATAGCAATAATCAAAATAATATACATAAATTTTTAAAATGTTAACTACAAGAAAATAAACAAACGAACACGAAGATAAGAAAACCATTTAAAATTTCCAGATATAAGAAAATCGAAGTATCAATCAACGAAACAACATTTTCCATTTCCCAAATGCACACACACGTTCGACATATTGATAAAATTACAATAATAAATAGAAATATATTTTTTTTAAATATTAACTACGAAAAAATAAACAAACGAACACCAAGATAAGAAAACCACTCGAAATTTTCCAGATACAAGAAAATCGAAGTATCCATCAACGAAACATAACATCTTCCATTTCCCACGCGACACACAGACGTTTGACATATTAATAAAATTACAATAATAAATAGAAATATATATTTTTTTGAATATCAATTACAAAAAAATAAACAAATGAACACAAAGATACGAAAACCACTCGAAATTTTCCAGATAATACAAGAAAATCGAAGTATCGATCAACGCAACATAACATCTTCCATTTTCCTACGCGCACACACACACACACGTTCGACACATTAAGGACATAAATAATTCAAGAACGAGAACCGATGCAATCGAACGAGAAGCGGCCGAGCCAAGGCCGGCGGCGACTTACGCTGTGCAAATACGTCAGCAGGCCGTTCAGGTCCGTCACTTCGGCGAAGTCCGACTCCATGTTGAACAGCATGGCGGGCGTTTCTTTGAGGTTCGCGGGGAAAAAGATGGTTTTTCGTTCGAAACGACGTCAACGAGTACCGCCCGCCATCGACGTCCCGGCTGTCATGTGCGGGGTTGCCGTCGGTCGCGGTGTGCGAATCTCGGTGTTGCCGCTGTGGAAAATTGTCGCTGCGACTGTAGGCTGATCATACGTCGCGTTTTCGCTGGGACTGTCACGTTTTTGTCGTGACATACGTTCGTTCCGTCGTTTTCGTAAAATCGTTTGATTTGTCCCGTTGCTCCGGTTCATACCGGTTTTTTACTCCAAATTAGCACTTTTTCATTTCAAATTGCCGATTTTTCATTTCAAAGTAATAATTTTTAATTTCGAATTGTGTGTGTGTGTGTGTCCGTGTTCGTCCGTTTGTTTGTTCGAATGACGCTCGCGACTTTTTATATTAATATGGTTTTATGCAAATACAATTAACGTCTATGATATGTTGCTTATTACCTACTAACTACTGGCTTTGCTTATAGGACGTCTTGTGGCAATAACAAATGAACTATTTCGATTTTATTGATTAAATATTAAATATTCAAATCGAATACGGGCGTCGGGCAGTCGATATTACTACTAACATTGCCGTTCCAATTAAGACTGTATACCCGTTAAAATAACGATTGTAATCGCTACACTATTAACATCATTCTCTCCTGTTCTATATAATCGCGAGCTCTAAATTTAATCTTTATGGTCATTATAATAACGGGTGTAATCTTATCCTTATCTTTTATTCTGGAGACATTTCACAAGGGCACGGTTATAAAATTATTTTTGCATAGATATGTTTAATTTTCATTTTATTAAATTTCGCAACGGCACGGTTATAAAATAATTTTGCATGATATATTTAATTTTTAATTTATTACGTAATATTATGGTTATCAATTCACAGCTGATGTTAAACATCGGGTCTATATATGTACAAGTTTTTAAATAAAGTTCATGAAAAAACGTGATAAGTACAAATATTAATTTTAATTAAAATGTAGCTATTATAGCCAAAAGCAATATTTGGCTATGTATGTGACACATTATTTTCGCTGACGTTTCCGAAATAGACGTCGTCCTGTCACTTTTGCATCGAATCAAAATCACCATGTGGGCCGATACTTTGCTCATTGTTTTCATATCTGTTTGCACCGCTCTCTTTGGAGAAGGTAACGTTTTTCTTCTGATATGTGATCTCGCCTGTTTCCATTCAGAATTATATATTTTTTTTCAGTTGATAAGCGATTTTTTTACGTTTTGGAATTTTTTAGGTTTAACATGGGTGATGGTCTATCGAACAGAAAAATATCAAAAACTGAAGTCCGAAGTTGAACGTCAAAGCAAAAGATGTATCTAATTTTTATACATTTCAATTAAAATTATTTATGGAATTTTATAGTTCTGTTTGTATGAAAACTTTTTTTGATCTGTCTCGAGTCTTCATAGAAAAATGATTTACTATAATTATTTTTCACACTATATAAAGATTTCACCTCATTGTAGGAATTTTTTTTTGAAAAATATTACATTTTTGACTTGCTTTTGAAATGAAAAAACTCTTCGAGATATTAACACTTTCGTGGCCGGTGTATCATATGTCCATCATTGTGCGACCGATTGCTGGGGGTTGGTGATGTGTATGTGCATCATAATCGCTACAACTGTTGTGATACATGATGAAAATATTCATCATGAATCACATGCACTTGATCTGAATACCAATCTGGAAAACCATAAATTTTCTACCTTTCACATTTTTTCACATAAAATTTTTTTTTTTTAAATCCTTCGCATAGAATGGATATCAACGAATTAGAAGATAATTTTTATGATCGTGCCGATAATTTATCTGACGTTCCGAGCAATTTTGAAGACCTCACTGAAGAATCTATCGACACCGAAGAATTAAGAAAGTTCACATGACCCTTTTCAATCGAAAATAAGAAAGTCTCAGGTTTTCTATCTTCAAGTAGTTCATCTGACTCTGACTGATGATGACTATATCGATTGGTTGAATATCAATACCCAAAGGGACAATCAACCTTTTCAAGAACCTCGACTGACCACTGAAAAAAACAACGTGGAAGCCGTGGTGAATTGTTTCATTGGAGACGATCTTCTCCTGCACATCATGATTGAAACTAATAGATACCAGCAATAAAATCATCAACAATATAAAACCACTAAAAACACGAGAAAGTGGCTTGATGTCAGTATCAGTCAGTCAGGAAGCACAAAAACAAGATCATTCTTTTCTAATTTTTAAAAAAAGAAGCCGGCCCCTATCTATTATCACCGGTAATTTGATCCGGCCACGATAGTGTTAATTTTCATGACATGAAAAGTTTTCAAAACTCTTCTTTCAATTTAACATTTATTTCTTTCAACTAAATAGTAGAGAGAAGGAAGGAAGCCCATGGAGACTCTCTAGACAAACAACATAAAAAGAAAATCGAACGCGAGGAAGAAAGATTGAAAAATAACAACAGAGATCTGTCACTAGTCAAAATGAAATCAATGTTTGCTATTGGTTTTGCATTTACTGCACTGTTAAGCATGTTCAATAATATGTAAACACCAAAAATTTATAATTTTTTTTTTTGTTAAAAACTTGAAAAATTCACATAGAACCCCTTTTAAATTTTAGTTTTGATGGTCGCGTAGTAGCAAAATTGCCCTTTACTCCTATAACATGGATTCAAGGAATCAGTCACAGAAATTTGCCTGGTGAAGATTATACAGAATGCTCTTTCATTTTC
Organism: Hydropsyche betteni; assembly: GCA_028571205.2. NCBI lineage: Eukaryota > Metazoa > Arthropoda > Insecta > Trichoptera > Hydropsychidae > Hydropsyche > Hydropsyche betteni. The sequence continues at coordinate 5,039,985 of JAOXNN020000004.1, forward strand.
TTGTATATACTGTGCACCATGTCTATAAGGTATGTTGGTTAATATATGTACATACATATAAATATATATATATATATATATATATATATATTTAAACTTTTTTATGTATTGATAAAATTTTCAGTCAAAACATACAAAAACTTCTGTGATTTTCTCCATCTCTAGCAGCTTCTAAA
>JAOXNN020000004.1:5045075-5066783 GCA_028571205.2 Hydropsyche betteni
GACTTGTTTATAACTAAAATACTAAATAAGATTGTCTTCTATGTCGTTTAATTTTTTTGTCTAACAAAAACGGATATAAATACGTTTAATTTCAATTTTACGCTAATAATATGAAAACTTACGCAAGCCCGAAAATTAATTCCGAGTTGGCGGTACCCCACATAAAAAAAAATTACGAGTGCAAAGGGTTAATATAAATCAAATTTGTTTTTTGAATCCGTAAAAAATACTAGAAGAATAAATTTTTTGTTAAGAAAAACAACATTTAATTAATTTAGAACAATCAATGTGCTAAATTCTCGTTTATAAGTATCTGTTTGCAAAAATGAAAAAATCTTTATGTATTTTACAATAAGAAACCTCTGAAAGTGTTATGAATAAGTACACCATAATTGAAAACCATTCTTCATAAGGTCTTTCAAATTATTATAATTATAAATTACACAAGAGTATCAATATTGCTCAATTAATTGAACAATCACACTTAATTCTTCATTATTTTCAAACCGCAAACAAGTACATCATCACCATAATCGCGTACAAAAAGAACCGCATCATTTTTTGCAATCTCCGTATCGTGATGATTATCAGACGTATATATCTCCATTATTTATAGTAATGATCGAATGTTGGCCCCCTAAAAAGTGTCAAGAACGACCCGATTTGGGAAAGGAATTGCTATTGTATAGCCCATAGCGGGACAAATGCGTGCATCGGCATTTTATCGGGATTTTTCGACGCCCATTAGCGCAGCTACCGAAGGCTGCACTCTTTTTGCTGTGTTCGATCCGCACACTTCTATAGCACATAAAACATTTCCACGAATCCGATTATTGATGCTTTAGATTTAGAATATCGATTTCATATCGTATGCGTTTCTATACAATGCACTATCGAAGTTTTTCTATATTGCGATCCTATTATCCTATGAACGTTATCCAAAATCCTCAACATCCATTAGAACAATAGTATGAAGGCTTACCGTTCCAAAACCTCGCATCCATCATTGAGCAGAGAGACTCGATTGCGTCCCGAAGTATTATGCGAGAGGTATTACCTGCGCTAATTACCGACAACAACACCCATTGTTTTCGTATATCGCGAAAATGCTGGCAAACTGACGTCGAGTCTAACAATGGCACCCAGAGGTGGATCAGTTATTCGAAAACAGCCCTGAAAATTTATATTAAAAAAAAATGGAATCAAATACGATATAAGAATGTTTGTTTACTATAAATATATATTTTTGAATTTAAAGTTTGTATAATAAGACCGATCCAGTTCGGCTCTGATAGTAGCCGAGGGGCGTAGGGCCTCGGTGGGTTTTGCACCCCGTCCCGGTTGCCAGGCGAGGCCCAATTAAGCAGATTTGCCATTAATCGATCATAACAGTGTTTTTACTAATTAATTCGCGGAAAAGCCCCCACGCTTCTCCAAAGGCGCTTTGGGCGGGTTGTTGGGCGGGCGGGCGGTTTTGCCGCCTCCCCCGCTAAGAATGCGGCCGGCTCGATAATTAATCCGTTAATGGGGCGCAAATGCGCGCAACGCTTTGTCGAATTGCTACGTAATTGGGAATAATAGATACTGCTGTGGTGATTTTTTTTCGCGTAATGAATAATTTGATTTCGCTTTAAACGTCGCGAAATAATAATTTCTCAGTTATTATTTTCTTTGACAGACTTTAACTTTTGTTTAAATTGAATCAGTCATCTTTGCCACAGCACACTGCCATAAATGGGCTCGACACCCCATTAAAAACCCATCTGAAATCGTCAACATCCATATCGGACAACACTGGGGAGCGATTCGAGAGTAACGCGTTGCTGATTTGTAAAAATCCCCAGTTTACACGAAAAAGCAAGCGCCTTCGCAAAAAGTCCTTTCGACGGCGCGTCCTTTCTTCTCCTTCCCGATGTGTACACCGGCTTTTTGCCTTATTCCATTTTATTTGCGTCTTTTTTTCGGCGTCTTCGGGCCGCGTTCGTTCGTTTGATTTGTCCGTTTTAATAGCCGCCGGTTGGCGAATACAAAGTGGATTTTGGCCCGGTCGGTAGCTGTGCTAATCAAAAACGCGGACCTTTCCGTTAACGAGCCTCTTTCCTCGGGTGTATGTCTGTTGTTAAAGGAGCGTTTGTTAGATGTTGCTATTCGATGTCTACTGTCTGAGTTCCGAGACTTATGAATCGTTACATTCGTTATAAATAATTATTGAAGCTTTTAAGAGAATGTTTTGAGTAAATGGCACTAAATGAAATTTATATTAGAAAATCTTTTCAATTTGGAATGTATATAATATCATTAAGATTAACTTGAAATGTTTCGAGCAAAAAACACGAATCACTTAATACAAAAAGCGACTTATTTGTACAAAATGAATTTACAAAAAGCTTTTCAAATCGAACCACCGCCGACATCAGACGAAACCGCTGCGTCCAATTAAACTCGCAACAAATCACAAGCAAAAACATCACAAGGGCGACTTAACCCAACCAAAACCGACGGACTGCATCTATAACACGGCAAATGCCGACAATACGGAAACATTTCGGTCCATACGGAAAGCCCGAAAGCTCAGAACACTAAGCCGGTCGCGGTCGGGACAAAAGCTCGTGGCGAAAGTTAATGGAGACAAACGAAAATGGCTTTTGAGCACCTTAATGAACCCGTTGGTGGGTATCGATAAGTCGCAAGGCCCCACGGGCTCGTCAAAACCGCGACTTTACCGTAAGGTCGTCGAGAAAAGCTCGCCGGAACAAATCGGATTGTGCTTTTGTCTGGTGTGGTGATCGCATACACTTGTTGAATGGGTTGAATGTGTGTTTTTGGAGTAGGCACTCGTTGTGGATGCATGTGTAATTGGCAATTTTCGCAAAAAGGCGGACTCATTACGGTGAGTTGTCGTCCTAATGGTACACGTTGACGCGAGGCCAGCGGACACAGGGTGTTCGAAACTTTCGGTTTATGTGTGTATAGTTTGTAAGTTTAAAATTTATTATAATTGAAATTTAAACGAATGATATTTTATCCAGTTTATATCTATTTATTTATTATTTGTGTTTCAAATCACTTTTAACTCCCACGATCGGTAAGAATCAGTACTTCTAGCATAATCCAACCATCAATTTAAAAGCTCATATACCATCCTGTTTATTATTATACACGACTTCATTTTATGAAATCGTACTAATTGAGAAACATAAAAGTATTAATTAATATTCTATATATTATAACTTAAAAGTTTTTATAAAGTACACCCAATCATCTTTTTACTTGGTTCTGAAATAACACGGTTCAAGAAAGAAGAACTGATTACTTTTTTTACATAGATTTTTCACTTAATCAAAAAAAAAATGTATTATTATGCTAAAATGGTTATATTCGGTGCAGGCCAGTATACTTATGTAATTATATGTATGTATTATAATTATAATATAATTACTATAATTTTTGATGATTTTATATGGCGAAAATTTTTCACAATACACATTTTTTATAAAATACATTTGGATGGAAGTTCTATTCAAATATAATGTTGAAACCTATCTCTAATTTTAGTATGTCACCAAATTTTTTACACGGTAATCTCTGTAACGTATTCCCTGTATAAAAAGAAGATAGAGTGTATTAGCTGCATTAATTGAAAAAAAATGTTTTATCACATAAATTTCATCAATACTTCCTAAGCCTCATATTAAATGATCTGATAAGTCCGCAAAGAAGACTCACTTTAAAAAGCTTATTTATTCGTGCATTTACAATTTGAAAAATATGACAAATGGAAAAACGAACATATTATCAAATAGACCGATCCAGATAAAAAAAGGTTGACGATCTATACCGGCGTTGACGTAATGACCGCGCCATACGAATACGCCGCTTCATTACGGGCCCACTCTCTCTCCCTCTTAATTGGCCAAACAAGTTTCGCGGATACTTTTGGCCCAATTAATTTCAGCAAATGCAGCATAACGCCGCCGCATAAATTGTCTCCCGAAGACGAGTGTCGTTTTGTCTTCGCTCTCCGTTTTTGTTTTTCGTTTCGGAATTTAATTTTTCTTGAATTTCGTGCGACGCCGCTTTAGTGCGCATTAATTGCGCCCGCCATCATAATAAGACAACTTCAACAATAATAATGAGTAATGAGCGTCCGCGTGGGAAACTCTGGTGATTCATTTTTTTTTTTAAATACACCCAATCCTCTTTTTACACGGGGAATACGTTCCAGAGACTACCGTGTAAAAAAAACTGTGGAACTTACATACAAATATGCTCAATAAAAAATGTGTGATATGAAAAAAAATTTCGCCATGTGAAATCGCCAAAAAACATCAATTTTTGAGGTTGCATTCCGGAAATATAATAATTCGAACATGAACTTTCGAACATCTTTCATTCAACACCACTCGATTTTATTATTAAATCACAGCACGCGAATTATATTTAACGACTTAATGCATATGTAAATCGAACCATTTTCGCATAAAACGCTTACGCAATAAAACGTTCCGGGGCTTAATTAGATCGACGTATCCTTGCTCCTCATACGTCGTAAACAAATAAAACTTTTAAAGTCTCGTCGCTTTTCAAAGTCCCAAATTTAAAGCACATATACGTCGTTATAATGAGAGAGAGAGATTCGGTCGTCCCAATTAAAAATAAATTGGGTCCGTTCGCGAAAAAGGGGCAGGGACCACACACTCGAGTCCCCTAAACGCGTACGGTATATTTTTTTCATCGTACACATGCGAAACAATAACGAAATAATTGGGAGAAGAAAGTATGGGAACGTATGAAAATTTTGCGGCGTCCACTTGACAACTTTTTTCGATGTTTATTAACTAGGGAAAAATCAAGGAAAATGTATGGGAATTCGTTGTCGTTATATACTTTTGCAAAGGTAATTTTCAATATTGTTTACTAAATAATTTTAATATGATTAAGCAACAAAATTTACAAATTATTTTTACTTATCGACTATGTTGTGATGTTTTTTTACGTTACATAATTTTAATGAAATTAGTTGGATCTTCATATAACTAACTAGTCACGCCACATTTGCGCTAATTAAAATTTTTTTCAAACTTTCCTCTAGCAAAAAACTCAAGTCATTGCACATCACTCAAAACGTCAATGTTTCAGCAAATATTTTTTTGAATACGAAAAATATTTCGTTGACAAAAATATTCCATCTCAACTTAATCATTAGGTAAATAAACGTTTCATTCATTTTATTTAAACGTTACAAAAAAAATTGCGAAGATTGTATACATAATAATAATGAATATTTCAATTTTTTTTTAATTAATATAAAATACTCACAAAAACTCCAATTTCCAAAAAAATAACTCAACCATCATCACACAACCCAATTTCATCAACACAATCATTCATGCACTGCGTACAGTTTTTATTGACCCCACAGAGGGGGCTCGGCTCAGGTCCTGAAGGGGGCCCCGGGGGCGCGGGCCTCCGCCCCCGACGACGCCGAGAGCCCAATTAGAGGCGCACTTGTTTATGGGTCAAGAGTGAGCTATGAAATATAATAACTAACGACAATACGGGGGCCCGTGAACGCCAGCGAGGGCTTATTAACGGGCACACGTTTCAAACTCGTCATGGCAGTCTCGTTAGTTGAAATCTCGTCTGGTTCTTCTTTATATGGATATGCGTTTGTTTTAGATTTTATTGGGTGGGTATTGTGGGTTTTGGTCGTTGAGGGATTATGTGTTCGATTTGATATATGATATATTCATGTTTGAAAATTGGTCGGAAATTTTTTTGGAAAACACGAGCTTTCGAGTTTAATTTCCGTTGTGAAATTTAGGCTTTTTTGTATCGAATGCTGAGTATGTGAAATCGCGAAGTTTATTTCGTGTGAAATTAAATCGTAAAGTGCACATTTCGGTATAATTTGTTGGAGTATTATAGATATTAATCGGAAATTGTACGGAAAAAATCTGAATTAAACGAGTTTCTAATCACGACATTGAAAGTTGTATTAGTTCCGATTTTTGCTTAGTTTGATGGGCGTGCACGCGATTCTGCCATAAGTTTTAAGCGTGTTTACTACTGTTTGAATTTTGACGCTTATTTTTTATTCATTCGGTTTGAACGTAAACTATTTATATTGTAATCGATATTAAGAATAAACGTTTCTTTACTAATTCGATAATTTTACAATCCAACAAACTCTTTTATGAACTACTCTTCTTTTCAATGGAATATAAATTTTAAATAAATATTTATATGGAAATTTTTGTTTGCTCATATTGAAAATTTACATCAATAATGAGAAACGCACTCATCGTTTGACTGATTATTTGAATTTGTCCCATAGAGTTATTCACTTAAATTTTATTTATTATTTTACATTCTTGGTAATTATAACGAGTCGCAATTTTTCGCATCGATCGTTACGATTCGCAGAAATGATTAAATTTTCAACTATGGCTTCAATAAATCCTAATTTACATCTAACACTCCAACCAAAACTAGCACAGATCAAAAACACGAAAGACCTTCAAAACCATTTAACCATGGAACGGCAAAGCCCAATTGTGACACAGCAATCGTGTGATGCAATAACTGCACTCGGGGCATAATCGACGTCTATTAATTTCAATATGGGGTGTCCAAGCGCGATGCAACGTCCACGAGCGCAGTGTCAAAGATAATTGGTAACATCAATTTGTACGTTTTGGCAATTGCGGTATCAATTGAGTTCATTTGCCGCAATAATGCATTAGCGGGCTCGGTTGCAGCGCAGTTGCATCATACCTGCCGCTGCTGCACTTCCGCGTGTCAATTACACCGGGTGTGTGTTGGAGGTTGTATATTTTCGATAGGGTGTTTCAATATGCTGAAGGGCTGTTTTGAGGTTCTGATTGTTTGGGGAAGTATAAATTATTTTATGTGTTTTTTTGGTAGTTTTTTTTCCGGTTGGAATTATATGGTTTGATTTTTCGATCGAAGGTTTTATAAAAATTAAATTGTGTGATTTATTATAAAAATTATTTATTGAAGCACCCTTGTATGTACAGAATTTCGCATTTCGAATGTTCTGCAAATTTGATAAATTACAAAAGCATCCATCCTTGAAAAAATGTACGTCACACTCATGCATCGAAATTTTTTTAAACGAATTGTATTTTTTTTTGTTTGAATTTAAAACTATAGAGGAACTTTTAAAAAGGACGTACGAATGATCAGAATAAACTAGTTTTAAATAAATATTCACTCCGCTAAAACACTCAATAAACGGCTTTGCGTGAGCAGTTTTATACTTTGAACCGCTAAACTTTCAAGTCCTAAAAATACAATAGTTGAATAAATTTCGAATATTTTTTTAACGTGTTAATTTAACCGCAAAAGAAAAGCTATTTAATTAATTTGAAAATTTCAAAGTTAATACAACATGTACAGTTTCGTAATATTATAAATGTTTATACATTCAATCAATGATTTATATTATAAAACAATAATTTAATCAACGTATATATTAAGCTAACCAAACATATACATCCAACTAAATTTAAACCTATCACAAATAGAAGCTTCTTCGTAACAAGCTTTGGCGACGGTTCGGATAATTTCCGAACCGTCCGTTCGTACGTCAATAAAGCTTAGCGCGTTAATAAAATCATGATGCACTTCCGGGATGCGTTCGTTTCCCTTATTTCCGACAACGTCATACCAACATCCAAAGCCCTAAAGTAACCGTTTTAATCAGTGTGCCTCGTTGGCGGTAATGCACGCTTCAATAATGCAACGCGAGCGCTAATGGACACCGCCTGGCAAAATGCATTCGAATTCGCGTTTTCGAACGTGGAAGAGATTCGCGTTTGGACAGCGATCGCAAGAATTATTCAGGTCGATCGGAATGTTTAACTATATAATTTTTTTGGGTGGGTTTTCAGTTTTCGTTAAATCGACCCGAAGCGGACGGAATGCAAATACGTCGGATGTGTGTGTTTGAGAAAAAACTCGCATCGAAGTTTTTATGGAATAATTGGGCAGATGAGCGTGTTGTACAGTGTCGTCTGAAATTTTCGAAAATGTGCTGAATTGGTTTGTTGGAAATTGTATACGTTTTGTTTTTTCGATTCATCAAATTAACCGTACAGGCGAATGAGGCACAATACGAATTTCATGACCATTATTTACAACTATCATATTAGAATCAAAATGGACCGAATTGTTAAAATGTGATTAAAATTAAGATTTTAACAAAAGGAAACGTTGACAGTTGTCTGTTGTGTTGCATTTTTTTTATAGAGGAAGACTTTACTCTGGCGACATTGCCACCTCTCAATCATTTCAATGATCAAACATATTTTTTATTTCATATTTTTAATGTTCACTTTATAATGCGCTTTTTATTGCCCGCTACAAATAAAATAATGCTCAATACGACATTTTTTAATGCCCTTGAAATAATGCAAATCGCGTATTATTCTAATGCACAAGTATAATTATTCGTTTTAGGGCACAATCTATTTCATTCCATAGTTAAATTGCACCCATTTTTTTTATTGCGATAATAATTTTTTTTTCATAGATGAAAAATTATCATGAAACTAAATACTGAAAACTAGTCTTGTCATTTAATTAAAGTTTTACCACGATTACATGATCTACTTCCAACATATTAAATCAATATTGCAAAACACAATCAATAGTCAAAAACGCATCCATTTCCATAAAAACTTTATGTCTTTTTATTTTTCGGCATTTTTTCATTGAGAACACCCACATTGCTCGCAACTACGACCGTTCCCGAACACACACTTCATACATACCGAAAAATAAAAGGCGCGTTCTTTCAAAAGGCACAAAGCTAGTCGGTTCTTGCTGATTCAGGGAAAACCGTCCTGAAATAGCAGCTACAAAGCTGCCGCCAATGATAGAGAGAAAAAAAGAGAAATTGGAATGTATCTTGTGTCGGAAGTGCGCCTTGTAAATTGTCGTCGGATTAATTTGTTTCCGAGACGTGTTGATGCTGCCGAACACGTGGCCGATGTAATGGAGTGTTGTGGTGAGTCATATGAATTTTCTAAATCAGGGTGTGAAATGTTTTTGATCTGGAAATCGTATTTATTGTCTGCTGAATTTTTATTGATAGAATTGTTTTGAGATAATTTATAGTCTGTGTTGAAATATTTATAATTGTTTTTTCAAATTTTGGTGAGTACGAATGTTTTGATTAAGTTGTAATAAATCCATTAAAAAAATTGAAAATTAAATAATTTATCAAATTTCAATGTGATTGTCATCACTATATTTAATTAATACTAAACAAGTTTTATAAATCTTTCGGTATTGGAAATTAAGTAAATTTTCATTATCGCATGTGATAAGAAACTAGTTTTCAAAGAGTTTGATACTATAATGAAACATGTACAAATTCTATTGACTTGAATAGACGACACTTATTTATGTAATCTTCGATAAATAATAATAAAAAAAAATAAATCAACCACACATTCCTCAATCGTCACCATGAAAAATCGACAACGTTCATCACAATTCCTCAAAAAAAAAAAAAAACCTTCAAACCAAACTTCCAACCCATCCAAATTCAAAACCCAACTTTCGATTTCGACCAAAAAAAAAAACTACCTCGACACACGACAAATCGCAATCGAAAAATGCAACGCGCGCGTCAACCTTCGCCGTCGCGACGCAATTAACGACCATTACGGCGAATTTTGCGGCCGCCTCTTTTTCAAAGAGCGCCGTTTTTCCCGCGGCCGCCTCTTTTTCCGTTTCCTTTTTCCGCGTTCGTTTTTTCGCGTTCGTGTTTTGGACCGATCGTCCGTTTCGATTGAATGTGCAATTAGTCTCCGGCGCGTACGTGCCGTTCTCTATAGGGATGGTGCATTTGAGTTGCACAATGGTGCAGACGCCTCCTGCGTAATGCACTCGGGAAAATTGATTTTTCTATTTCGGCGGGATTGGGTTTGGGGATGTGTGTGTGTGAGTGAAATGTGTCTTGGAGTGGTTTTTTTTTTAATTGATGTTAGATTGTGAGTTTATTTAATGAGAGGGTTTTTCGGTTGGTTGGAATCGAGTTATGAATTTGGATAGGTTGAATTTTTGATTGTATTTTATGTGTGAAAAACTTTGTAATGTTTAGTCTACGGAGGATATTACTGGTAAACCTGTTTACTGGTATATAATAATGAAAAAAAAAACAGTTCGGTAATTCATCATTACATTTTTATATTATATTAACTAATAAAAATATGTTTTTTGAATTGACTTACCACTAAAAATTTAATGAAATTTAGATTATTTTCAATATCGAAATTTGAAGCGATTTTGAATAATCAAAATATCGTATTATAATGGAAAATTTTCAGATACACATACACATAAAATACATCTAATTCGTCAAATAATTTAACTTCAAAAACTTTTTTTATTTAAAACCATAAAACCATTTGATCAACTTTTACTACATTAACAAAGTCAATTAATTTTCCAGTACTTTATAACTTTTCCCATGTAAATTTTTCACAAACTTCTAAGATTGTTGTTTAGTGCCACTTTACATCAAAACTCCTATATTTTTAAAAAGGTTACTAAACAAGTTTTGATTTAAAATTTTCTTAACAAATTCGATTAATTTACGCTATATACCAATTTTATGAGTAGACTAGTAATTTATTTTGCATTCACATTTTCAAATTCATGAATAATTTTTTTCAGATTACAAAAATATTTCACATAACAGAACAATCGAATCAAACTGGAACATCCACAAAACAAAAAAAGCTCTAACGAAACTCATCAAAATCGCCCACTCGCCAAACGAACACGATTGATTACCGGCACAATCGTAATTAAGCGAATTCAAAAGTGAACACATTTTTTCCCCGATTCACATCGACATATTCGTGTCGTCCGATCCGACACGAGGATGAAAAGCTTCATTGACACCGGACACATTGTAAAGTTTCGCGCGTCACGAAAATGGCAATGCGCTTGTCGCACACGTCGAACGGCTAAAAGCTCATAATGAACCGAACTGGCGCTTTTTGCATTCGCGAAACATGGAAAAAAATTATCCGCAAAAAAATTTATGTACAAAAAAAACCGCTCTAACGAACCGTTTACGTGTGCACTCCAAATGAGTGACTGTGCATTGAGTGCTTTTGTGCGTCGATATGAGTGAGCGGCCAGGTAACGCGAATATGACGTCGATGGTGGAAAAAACGCATCCCATTTCGCAGATGGGCCTCGCTGAATAATAAATGGGGAAAATAAAAGCGGGACGTTTCGGCGGGATGGAATGTTTCGGGACGTTGGCGGTGTCCGCGAAGGTTACGTGCGCGTTTAATTGCCGGTAATTGGAGGTTCTGCGATGTTAAATAACAATCAAAATGTTGGGTTTTGTGTTGTTGATGTTTCGAGGTGTAAGCTCGTTTTGTATGCTGAGGAATTTCAAGTCGGCAATCAAAGGATGTGCTGAATATTTGAATCGGTACATTGATGTTTTCTTAATCATTATGCGCGAGCTTTTTGCTTTCAATATATTGTAATTGGTGAAATATTATAAATAATAACATATTTAAGTAAAAAAAATCCTAGACAATCCAGATCCTATAATTATAAAAAATAAAAATCTATATCTGTAATGTAAGCTTCGAGTACTAAGCGATAGAAGCTAAAATTTTTAGGTAAATCATAAAAGAATTTAAAAAGAAATGAGTTAAAGTTTCAAATAGCGCTTTTTAAATATTGAAAAATTCTAAAACGGGACAATATCGAAATTTTCGTTATGCGCTACATTTCGTATTTGTTTAATGAACCCGGAAAAGCGTAGTCAAAGGACGACCGATTTTGTATGCGATCAATATTGAATGTCTCGTTTTTCACTAGCTTTCGGTCAAAAGGTATTTGTTTGTTTGATTTTTTTACAACGGGGTAGACGAACATGTTTAACAATGCATACGCACATAGCCTCTAATATAGCGCGGAGCTTTCGAATAATTCAAACATTCGGCGGGTGAAACTCTGCTGAAAAATAAAATTACGCGAATGCTTGAAAACGTGAAACTCGCCGTGTGAATTTTCAATAATTCAAAACGCATCAGAATCGCAACATTCAGTTTCGGGAACACATATATGGGGAGTTTGTAATTTCTACGGTATACTCAAAATAAATCGCACAATCACACTTGACGTTTAGAAGAGATGTTGATCTGCTTTTTTTTTCGTATTTCGTTCTGTAAAATGCGAACGAACTGACGGGATTTTCTGAAAGTGATTCATCACACGATGAAAGGATTGCCCCACGTGTTTATGTCGCCCGACGGTGTAATCTGCCCGGAAAGCATTATCAAATAACGCTTTTGGACGCTACCGAGTATAAAAAAGCTTTCGGATTCGGGACAACAGTCATTCAATAATATAAATCTTAAATCAATTAAAGGTTTCGAAATTTTTAGATTTTTCAAAATCATCGAAGAATTTGTTAATACTGTTGAAATGTAATATTAAAATATTAAAACTGTTTGAAATCACTTAAGTTCTGCAATCGATAGAAACGAATACGTTTTATTGTAATTAAATCTTTACGATTAAGGATTATTGGACACTTTTGTTGATTTATATATTTGTTACATTGAAGTAAATCCGAGAGCTTTTTAGTCGGAAAAGCTCGCGCGCACGCTTTCCCCGTACGCGACGGAAGCTTTATTCATTTCTTTAATGTAATGTTGACAAACCGGGGCGTAAACAAATAAATCATGCGACGATATTATATTAAATCAATCAGACTGATGGACAAGAGTTGTACGAATGTAGACGAACGTTCTACTTCGCAGTCTGATGCGATACCAATTTTGATCAACGTAAAAATGCACACGTATAAACGTTTACGGCAGTGCTTCGCAAAGTTTTTTATTCGGAATCACTCTAAGATTTGGTAATACAATTCTTTGGCATTGTTTTCTGTTATATAAAAATCTGTGTGTGTATGTGAATACAGTAGATGTAATCATTCAGAGATGCTTTTAACGAGATGGAGATTTAATGGATTTACAGTTGTGTTAAATCAATTGGTTTTCTTAACTAAATTTTCTCGATTGGAAATGTTCTAAAATTTTCTCCGCTCTCAAAATAATTGCTATGAATTTAATTTTCTCCATGAAAGTTTAAGAAGGAATTGATTTTAAGAATATTTTAATTTAATATAATGTACACAGTCTTTTGATTTAGTATTATATTTTGATTGAAAATTTATGTTGTAGTAATTTAAAATTTCAACAAATCAAAGTTTTTAAAATTTTTTGTGAAATATATACTTTTTTATTTCGATGGAAAGATTTAGAAACGTATCAATTTTCCAAACATAATGTGCAGTTCGTAAGTATTGCTCGTATAATATATACATATTTATAGCGAAACACGAGCGTACGAATGCACACCATCCATGCGCTTCATTAATTATGGAAAATTCGTAAAATTCAAAATGTCACATCCTCTGGCGATGTACAAATTGAATTTCCTTTCTACGACGAAGCTGATGATGCATCCTTAGTTCTTGGCAAAATACGATTAATACAAAAAGCAAACCTCCGCCGCCTCGGAGGGACAGTAAAATTTCTGTCTACGTCTTCCCATCACTATTTCTAACACGATTATACAACATCAGATTTATTATAAATAACAATTCAAAAATTTATTTTCAAATATTTGAAAGTTATTCACATGCGATGTGAGCGATTGGTTTATGTGCAATTCTGTTTGCTTTCTGGGATGTGGAACTAGAGGGTGGTAGACGCCCTAATTCTTGTCGTTGCCCTATGTCCGGCTTCCTGCCCTCTCGTCGAGAGATGGGTAATACAAATTGCCAATTTGGGAATGGATAGTACTCTATGCTGGACTGGTTTAGCTTAATTGCATCCTTATACTCTGAACGTGCATCTGCCGGGTGCATTGCGTCCGTTCCACTGTCGGTGCGATGTGCACATTTTTTTCAACATTACATTTTTCATATTTCAAATTTTTATATTCATCCGATCGTACAAAGACTATAGAAGCAATTTTTTATCACGTCTATACAATAAATAACTACCAATCATATTCCTAAACGTTCCTATGAAAAGATATTCATCAAATAATTTAATTTACGAATTATTTATTATATATACAAACAAATAATTTTATTGACGTTCACAAGACGCATTCACGTTCAAATTAGAGAACAGAAGCGATTTTCTAAGTCGTCATTATTTTCGGATTAAGCCACTCGGCCGCAAGTTAATCTCGAACTAAGTGCGCCACGTTTAAATTAATTGGCACTCTATACATTAACATATAAAGCGATATGGGCTATTTGTTGGACGGGTCGATCAAGAATTTCAATTATGTCACGGCCCGTCCGAGCTCAAAGTTTTCAAATCGATCCACGATAATATATTAAAGTCCCTTCATAGAATGGAAAACGCAAGGGCAGTCTGAAGGTTGAGCTTAGAATTTTCTTCAATCTTCGTTCCGGTTCCACTTTAGGAATGAGAATTGTATAATATATTTCAAAATATATGAAATCGTTCTTACATTTTTTTTATGGTACATAGTAAAAATTATTTACCCAAAACAAATGGCGAATTCAATCTGTAGATATTCAGATTTAATACGATTCACGGGAATCTCAAACGGCGTTCGAAGCTAATTGTCGAATTTGTACAGTTCAATTATTCGGAATTCACCTTGTGGATTCAAAGCAATAGCCATTGCATATACACTAGTTGGTACTCAACATGAATTCTGGGAGAGATTGCAAATTCGAGGTTCACGTTCCTCAAGTTGTCTTTTGGTTGATGATGTTATTTCACCGTGGTACTTTGTCGTCAACTTCATTCAATTAGTCGTGACATGACAATGTATGAAAACTGTGCAACGTTCCGAAGTCTAAGTGTTGAATTTTCCACGGTTTAAACATGAGTTTGGTTCAATGGAGTTTGCGCATATTAAAATAATCGAGTCGAAAATCGTGACTTAGTTAATTAAATTTAAAAAAAAAGTAATATGAGAAGTTTTAAAACTTTTTTAGTTTATTTCTAAGGCAAAATGTGAAAAAAATAATCCATGTATTTATAATTCTAATTGAATTTCCAACATAACTGAAATTTTTTATTCATAAAATACAATTATGTTTATAATTCATTTTAATATTATTTCAGAAAATAAAATTAATTGAATATATAATTACTTTTATGTCAAAAATACTTGTTTGATGCGATGTAACCGTGTTTTTTCAAATTCGCTTAAGTAATGCCAATTTTCTGGCGTTTTCCGAGAATATTTAAAGGATTCCGTGGGAGGCCAAAGTAGGTGGAGGGAAAAGAAAAAATAATTATAATTTCTTTTTGTGCCAATTCATTCTCGTTTGTTCTTACAATAAAGCGCAACCTTATTAGTGTAACGGAGCCAGAGAGAGTTGAACGAATAATGACGGGGTAGGAGGTCAGGGGTCGGTCTCGGGGCAAAAGAAAGCACGGGGCGGGTTGAAAGGGTTAAGTCTCAGACATAAAAAAGAACAATACGAAAAAGACGTCTTCGACTTTGAAAAATCAATTGCGATGCATTTTGACTGCACCCTATGAAACAATGCATATAGAATCGGATCGAACGTACAAATGAAAAACAAAATTATTTCAAGAAATAAATTAATTGTACTTCATTGAAGACAAAATTAATTTATACTTGAGATATAGCTTATAAAAAGATAATTATATAAATAATAAATGACGAATTTCTATGTTCTTTGTTATTGAATCTTTGAAAATTGTCAATGAGCGGAATCACTTTTTGAGGGCTCTGCAATTGTCGACATCCCGTTTTCTTAGATTGATACTGTCCGCTGGGTTACTTCAGTATTTATTTACGGAGTTCAGAGGGCTCTCCCGGTTTCGGTGGGCGGGCGAGTGGGCGGCCGCACGCCGCCCATGGCCCCCCTGGCGCGAGCGTACCGACAGTTAGATTATTACGGCATTCATTAGAGTTCGCTAATTACTCCTTGCTTTAATGAATAAGCTTTAATGAACCACTTTCTGTTAATTAAAGGCAGTGCCCACGACTATGGCGCCCGCCCAACGTTCGTAGGCCCTCTGGCTCTTCACTCTTTCCCGCCGCCCAACCACCCACTTTGGCCCCCTTAGACCAACCCGATTCGGATCTATTTCTATTTTAACAATGATTATTTTTAATTAATTTAATACGTTCGATCATATGAATGATTTCTTCGATATGGAAAAGAGACTTGTATGTAAGTGCATTTTTCTTTTGGATTTAATCAAAGTCGCTTATTAAAACATGTGTGTATGTATACAATATTATATATGCGAGCGCACTTTGGAAGTAAGCGAATTAATGACGCAGGAAAACGTTGAAACAAATGAGTGGGGAAAATGAAAAGCGGAGTTAATTATAACGCGTAGCTCACGAGCGTTTACATGATTAGGTATTTAATTAAAAAGTTTCTTTTATGAAGAGCATAAAAAAGGGGCAGCGAGAATAATACGGCAGAGTTAAATATGAGTCATGGAAAGGGGCACGAATCGGGAGGAAGGGGGGTTGTTGCCCACCAGTTGTTTACCCCTGCAAGAACGGGACAACATTTGACCACGACCCCCCGAGAAAAAATTAATTACGCGCCCTGTACGGAAAAATTGAATATATGCATAGAAATTTCGCTAACTCACAACACAATTGGAAAACGTTTTAATTTTTTCAGACTTCGTTTATTACTTTGAAAAATAAAAAAATACGAATCACTTTACTGCAAAAAAATAAGCACGATGTACCTACGAAGCATGCCCATATCATGTTAATGCCAATTACTGTGCTGTGCATTGAAATTCTAATGCATACATTCATCAGAGTTGGTATGCATTCTTCACTGCTAAAATATGTATGTGTGTGCAAAAATAAATAGGGAAGGCTGCTACATAGGTCCAGGTGGGTGGTTGTCCAGTTAGAATGGAGATGTATGGGGTGGATCAGGACCCTAATAAGGCATTACTAAGGGTACACATTCCACCCCGTTTCGCAGGACTTGCAACGCCTTGTTGGGGTGTAACAAAATTCAAGTATCATTTCTTAAGATGCATTACGTTGATGAAAATCGATCAATATATTATATTTTATTGAAATTCGATTCATATTTTTCTAATAAAAATATGAATATCATACTTTTTATAAAGACCCTTTTGAACTATATTATAAATTTTCGAAGTAATTTTTCAAAAATTTATCGAATCAAGCATGGAGAAAAAATAAGAGACTTTGAAGAATTAATTATTTAATAAATCTTCTAATAAAATGCATATGAACTTTTCATAGTGGCCGTACATCGGCGCAGTCACGAAGAGGATAGGGGATGGTGGACTAGGAGGCGGCGTCGGTTCCGTTGCAGGAAAACTGTAAGTCTCCCCTATAGGTAGCTATATTTAAGCATAGAGAGTATTGTCCAATAAAATATTCACATCATAATTGGATCTGCGATGTAGCTTTGGAGGTAGCCGCTGGGCAGGAGGGGTATAGTGGATGGTAAAAAACACCCGCTCGCTAGAAGGGATGCATGGAGCGGGGATGGAGACGTTTGCGTACTCAGTGAAATTAGATAAAAAGACCATTAAGTAATAATGTTTGCTGTTTTTGATTGATTATTTAGTCGTTGGTCCGAAACGTTCAAAATTAGAGTTCGTTTATCTATTGAAGATGGGGAGTGGTTTTAGTATTTTTGGTCCACGCTGATCCTGGTCCAGACGATATTGAACATTTACGATTTCAAGTGAAAATTCGTACGTGAGCGTGTCAGGTGTCTGTGTATCGTTTGCATAATTAAAATGTTCATCGGTGCTGAAGAATATAACGAATAAGCGTGTGTAATTTGAAATAGTTTAGTAATTCATTTGAGTCACATGTTTTGAATATTGAGTATGCATATGTGAACATGCCGGACTTCATATTGTTTTCCAAGAAAATATTACAATGTTAAAACCCTTCGGGTGAAATGACCATGATGTTATTTTGCCTTACATTGTACACACGACGTGTATTATGTATAATAAACATGTTTAAAAAACCAACATAAAATTTTCCATGTACAATATGAGTGAAAATAGAAAAACTTTGTTATAATATATGCGCAAATAAAAAGATACTGATATGCAAAAAGATAACTTGTTTAGTGTGCGATACTAAAAAAATTGCCTATATTCATTATTTCAAAAAAAAAAAAAATTATACTAAGAAATAAGTTCCACAATTTCGAATTTAATTTTATCAAATTTTCAATAATTTATATTCAGATAAAACTAATTCGAAAACCATCGAGGAATTTTAGATACTATACTATTACTATCTAACACAGAATACACAGACGTTCTTTTTAATGATACAAAAAGGCTTGAAACGAGCGATTTGCATACGTCCGAAGAGCGGGACCCTTTACGGGCCACTTCTTGCCGTCCAGAAAACTTCTTACGAAACAATGAGCGGCAAAAATTGGCGCAAAAGTCGAGCACAACAACCATCGGAGCAGAAACTCAGAAAT
This sequence comes from Hydropsyche betteni, assembly GCA_028571205.2. Classification (NCBI taxonomy): domain Eukaryota; kingdom Metazoa; phylum Arthropoda; class Insecta; order Trichoptera; family Hydropsychidae; genus Hydropsyche; species Hydropsyche betteni. Next base: position 5,063,644 of record JAOXNN020000004.1, read on the forward strand.
CCGTCATATGTAAATATTGTGCGTTTACGCTCGGCCACACAGCCTCCTGAGGGACCTGTCTCGAAATGGACAACTGCCCTCTGTTTATTATCGTGTCCTTATGACGATGTGCATATGCTTGCACACATCAATGATAATGCTCGTTCTATGAGAAAAGGCCTCATGGGAACCGTGTGGAAATTTTTGTATCCTTTTGTTCGCAAGAAGGCTTCTCCGGTCGTGTGTGTGATGTGGAGTTTCCTTGGAGTTATCATCTAACTGTGTTTGATATTTTACGTGTTTTTCAACTGTATTTTTTATAGAATTTGTAAAGCACTTAAGCGTGATAGTGCCAAAAAAAATTATATACATCATAAGTATAGCTTTGTTTAAAAATATAATATCTAAGTAAGATTGAGTTAATAGATATTTCAATAGTAGGGCGATATTTTTGAAAAGCAATTAAACAGATATCCGAATAGAAAATACTTTCCCGCCACGAAGAAGTATTGCCGAAGCAATATAACGTACTCCAGCAGCTAGTTTTTAACGAGTTTGCAATGTTTTCAATGGCCAATGTGGCCGTATACGAAACGGGCGCGATACATTGGCGCTACAATTGAAAAGTAAAATATTTTTTTCCGGAAAACATTCAGAAAGTCACCGAAAGAACCACAATTGACCACTTTTACATATTCGAGGATGGGAATGGACCTGGAATTTTAGGATGCGGCTGCACCCCGGGCCATTTCGAAGAGCATGTTCGCATTATGATCTGGAAAACTCCGCATGTGCACGCGGTCGGTTTTATGGGTTCGAAACTCGTTTGGAAAACGCGAAACTTGTAATGGGATTTTTTCCATTACACCACTGCGCACGTCGTAATGTTTATGTGTTTGTTCTGGGTCGTTTTTCACGATCGGTTTTCCGCGGAAATTTTCAGTCAAATGATCATTGCATGTTGAACCAATTCGATGCTCGCTAAATTGAAATTATTTATATGTTATAATAGTATAGATAATATTAATGTACGTATATATTCCAATTACTGTAGTTAAAAATATTCGAGATTTTGTATAAATTTTCAATGTGTTTCAGCTTTCGAAAGTGTTTAACAACTATTGCAATTATGTAACGAGACTATAACATTTTTATTAAAAAGTTAAAGGGGCTACTTTTAATAAGTGCGCAAACTTTTGAGAGACTTGAAACTTTGCTTTCAGCAGAGGTATGATTGCGCCCGTCTATAGAAAGACTAAATCATGAATATACCGTGTTTAGAAGTGCTGAGGATTTTAAGACTTTCAACCCCATCCTTCCTACACGCCTATATCCTTACAACTTACATCCGTACTTTCGCTCTCACCTTTAGCCCTCTCTTTTAACCCTTACCCAAAATACATCGTTCAATTTATTACCGAACTATAATGCAAACCGTATCCTAATATTTTTAATAAAAAGCTATGAAATTCTTTCAGTCAGTCAATTGATACAATGGGCGATTTAAGCAACTTCTGTGAATGGGATCTTGGAGTGGTTTGGGAATCTGTTACTGACGCCTAATTGTCACTTTTAAAGACATCTATGGCCATTCATTGCCTCTGATGTATTTTCTGTGTTTGAAACCATTTATGAGGGATTTTATCGCTTTGTCATTGTCCAAAAATTCAACTAACCATCTACCGAACCTTCATTTAAAAACGATCAATTATAGAACTAAATTCGATTCGGACGACATCGAAAAAATCTTACTATGCGAAAATTCAACCATGTCGTTTCGGTTGTGTCGACATTTCTCCCGCGTTTTTGCATCACACATATTATTTTTTCTCAGTTATGGAAGGCATCGTTCGGTTCGCAAATGATTCGCGCCGACACAGTCTATAATGATCCATTTAAAATACACGATCCTGTCATATAAGCGAGATTTGTTTGATGTTCAAACGGAAATAATAGTGCCAATAAGGCATGCACCAGTCAGAGAGACGAGCTTTGTAGCCGACTGTGTGATATTACAATGTATAAAATATATCGGTGCACACGTATCCACGTTTTTGTATTTGTGCCGAACAGGAAGAAAAAAATATATACGATGATTGACTCAATAAAGTTTCGATTCATTTTTTTCCCTGGTAGCTCGATAAATTTTATTTTAATTTGAGTTTTTTCGCCACCCTCGTCGTGTCTTGCAGTTTCTCGAAGGGTTGAGTTTTATTAATTCACGCTTATTGTTTTACAAAAGCAAACCGCAGTTTTCCATTTTATTTCTTTTCTTCGCTTTTGGTGTGAGACGCTTCTTCGCCCCTCTCGAGGGAGTAATTCACTTGGCTCTTTTTTCATTTTGATGGAATGAAGCTGCAAAATTTTTTCGAATGATTGATTTTAAATTTCAATGGGATTTCTTTACTACATAGTTTCGATAATCGTACACGATCAATAATGTTTAATTAATGATCGTGTATGTTTTATATTATGAATACGTTTTCGATTGATGAATCAACATCGTATAAATGACAATGATTAACTGATGTTATATTATTTGATTGATATTCGGCGGTCTCTTTATAACATTAGTATTATATTATATATATTATAAAATTTCATAGAATTATATATTTGTACTAGCGGTAGTACCCGGCGATGCTCGGGATTTAAATTTTAAAACAAATAATTTTTTTAATTTAATTTTTGCGAACCGTCCCGTTTTGATTTTTGAGAAATATGGTCACCCTATTTTAATGATACAAAAACCTTCTCTGCAAAAAACTTTTTTTTTATAGGCAAGGAGCATTTCTTTGCGGACCATCCCGTTTTAGGTTCTGGAAAATATTCTCATGATGAAAATATTTTCATGATGCAAAAACCTTCTCGACCAAAATATACATATACATGTTAATGTTCATGGCGATCGGTTGAACCGTGTTGGAGTAATATGGCAACAAACAAACAAATATTCATTTTTATATATATAACTAGTATATAGGCCCGATGTTAATAATATCGGCTGTGGATTTTTTAAGAAACGGAAAACCATAAAATGTGAAAAACCGATTGTGTGAACTCGAAAAATGGAAAAAAAAATTTATCATCACCATCATCATCATCATCATCAAAAGTCGCGGTTCGGGTCGTTCATTTGAAAAAAGGAAAAAAAAATCATC